>JAUNZO010004971.1:0-16021 GCA_031894775.1 Chloris gayana
CATTCCTCTGAGATTTTGTGATCGTTCAGAAATTCTATCTACCTTGCTACTGACCTATCATGGAAAAGTTTATCCAATACCTTACTTTCAGCAAGTGAATGATCCTTCGCAGGAAACATGTTTCTGTTAGTCCAAGTTCTCTAAAATCATGTAATCACCACGGATATTGTTCTCCGGATGACTTTATCAATATTTAGCGGCTTCAGCTACAAGTCAAAAATAACTAGGCAGTGCAGTTTTACTCCTTTTGATAGGGCAATTGACACTGCTTCTGTTTATTTGTGTGATAATGCTTCTCTTGATACTAGTAGCTAACATATACTGTGACTAACAATTCACTAGTTTGGACTCAGAGAATTTAATTTTGCAGCAGTGGGTTTAAACTTAGCACTTCATGACCATATGGTTTATGTTTCTATTATATTGTGAACCCAGATTCAGTACCGGTGCTTGACAGATTAACGGAGGAGTTAGTAATGATTGATTAGCACGATTTCTTGAGTAATTCACATATTACTGTGTCTTTTACAGATGATGTTGACCTACCAAACCATGATGATTATTACTTACTGAATCCACTTGTCTGTTGGTATTACCTTTTCACATAACTCTCACTGTTAAATAGGATAGGGTCCTTATTTTCTCTCCAGACATTCTTTCGTTCATCATTTCTGTTCCTTCATGTCGATTTTTGTTATCCTTGTTGGTGCTTTCTGATTACTGAAAACTTTGTCCGACAGCTTAACTTTGCATACGCTGAATGACCCTTCACAAGATTTATGTCTTGGTTAGCCTGAGTTCTCTAAAATGATTGTAATCAACATGATATTGGTCTCCAGAGGAATAGTGGATTTTAACTCTGGCTGAGCTACAAGTCAAAAATAACCTGGAACTTCAGTTTTGCTCCTTTTGATTGACCAGTTGACATCAGATATCTTAGGTCTTTGCAGAAGTGCACCGTACTTGCATGTGTAATGCTTCTCTTTATACTAGTAACACTACATTTCGCTGCAACAAATGGCTCACAATGAAAATTTGAGTTTTGCAGCAGTGAATTTAACTTCAAAATTTGAGTAACTACCTTTCGTGTCATATGGTTGTGTGTATCTCATAGTTTGATGCCATGCATTGTTCTCTCTTTTAGAGATGTTGTCCATCTCAGATCCCTGATTGTGCGCACAACTCAAGCTACTGAATCATGATGGTGTTCTCTTGTGAAACCACTAGATGTGAGTCTTGAAAATTTTGCATCTTTGTTCACTTCCATTCACATGAGAATTGGTACAATTCCGCATCTACCTACCTTAACCTGTTGTTAGATTTTTTTTATATTATTACTGCATCATCCTGTTAGTTGGTAGTACCCATGGATTCAAAAACCGTGAACCGCTCGGTTTTTCCGTACAACAAAAACCGAGCGATAAACCGGAAAAACAGAGCGAAAACCGTTTTTGCTACAGTAACTAGGTTCTGTTTTGTCGAAAAACCGGTCGGTTTTAGAAACCGAGCCGGACCGATAACTCCGGTTTTCGCGGTTTTCGAGCGGTTTTGAACGGTTTTTTAATCCATGGTAGTACCTGATCAGATAATTGAATTAATTCTCATTGATGATTATGTGAAGGTCTGTTATTCTCTTTGTTGTGGAGGTGAACTCCTTTTGATCGGGCAATTCACTTAAGTAGATATTTTAGGTTTTTGATAGATTGTGGATGCATGCACCTCACGAGTGTTTCCTTGCAGTATAATGCTTTGCTTATTACTAAATAGCTATCTTTCACTGCAAGTTTCGTTGTGTTTAAACATGTTCAAGAGTTAGGATTCTGAGAATTCAAGTTGTAGCCATGGTAAACCTTGACACCTCGTGACATAAGGCTGGCGTATATCTTATTCTTATAGTGTGGAGCATGATTCGGTGTCAGTGTTTTACAGATTAGAAAGTGAATGAGTGATTAAGTTAACCTGTTAAGCAATTCACTTATTATTATCTCCCTTGGAGACATTAAGTTGCCTTTCCAAGTCCCTGGCCATTTTTTGCATAGTTTGATGATGTTCTGAGAGAAGTTGCTTTTCTTTCTTCATTAAGCTGTTCATATCTAAAAAGCTTGAATTGCCCTTTAAATTGTTGTCAGAGCAGTTGTGAAAATGGAAGAACCAAAAGTTTTGTGTGTCGGAAGTCATAACTCTTCATTTCTTCAGGACTGGATGTAAACACCAATATTATGCGTTAATTAACTTTGTATGAATCTTGGTTCTAACTCCATCACAATGGCATTCTGATGGCAAAGCTACACAGCCTCTCGAATGATGGGCCTTTCATTTATTCTGTCTTCTAGACTTGTATTAGATGGCAATGTTGATAGGGATGGTAATGTTGATTGTCAAATTATTTTACAGAACGAATATAACTCGATCTTTCTGCACGACAGGATGACGGTGATGGTCGTTAGCTCGAATGTGTGTGTGAATGTCGACTCGGTAAAGATATGAAAGAGGCAAAGCATGCTGCTAGCATAAATTCATTGGTAGAAGATAATGCTACATAATTTAAGAACGGAACAAATCTTGGTGCTTACAGGAGAATATATAGGCTAAAAAGTTTATGCTTAGACCCAAATTGCATTCTCACCTGGGAATCCTACGCTACAGAATGGGCGTTTATCTCACCCAAATCAACTGGCATCTCAAAGAATTATGGATGGTCTTCTTTTTTTTTTTTTGAAAGCAATTATGGATGGTCTTCAGTACACCTTTGGGCGTTTATCTCGTGGTTCTTGGTCTATTAGGCTCCATGGCTGATTGATGTTACAGTATTATAACAATGCAATTTATATCAGCTTAATGGTGTGTTCAATACTTCGTTTTTGGGCTTTGTCTGTTCATAGATTAAGATGAGTCTAAGTCGAGTCCAAAGAGGAATCTGAATCAAGCGATAACACTTTTGTTTGCTGAGTGTTTTCCCAGACTGTCAACAATTTTTCCAGTGACAGTCTACACTCTCAGATTCTCTTGTTTGGACTTTGAGATGAGTGGCGTGGGGATGCAGAGATCTTGACACATTTTCTGTACTCCTGTTATGATAGAAGGAAGCAAGGACATTTTGCTCTTTCACTGCGAGTTTGTTGTCTTTTCTTTTTCCTCGGTTGCAACCACCAGGTTATGGAACGAGGAATCTTCAAGTCGCCTCTGCATTGCTTGCCAGGCTGCAAATTCAACTTGTGAAGCAACCAGGAAGCAGGGCCAACTGGCTGTGACTGTTTCCCAGATCAAACCAGTTACCATAAAACAAGAACTCCCATAATATAAACGGCATGTTGTAGCTTTAGCTAATCATCAGATACTAAAGATACACGCGGCACTGTTGGCTGTAAATAAATATGTAAAGACTGATGTGAAACAAATAACATTGGAGCAGGCAGGCATGGTCCTTCCCAGCAGCTGGTCTGAACATTTGTGACGCGGTCCCAGCTGTTCCCGCTTAGCATTATGCACGCACTTGTCTCCATCGGAACAATTTTCAACACAACAGACAATGATCCTACCTATGAGGATTATATGAGTGCATACACAAAATGATTTGATGTGAAAATTATACACATGACGGATGATGCGCACGCACTGACTCGACTCATGATATGGTGATGTCCGTGTCACGTCCTATATATTCGTCTCTCTCTAACATTGATTGCTTGTATTTGGTTTTGGTATCCAAGATCACGGAGAACTACACATCAAAGAGGATTATAGTTACTGCAGTTAATAAAGGGTTGTTCATCTCCTTAATACAATGAAGCGCAACTGTCCTTCGTTTTTTCTTTTAAAAAAAAGGTTGTTCGGAGCTCATTTTTAGGGGTGAATTCCTGTTCATTTGACCTGGGTTACTGTTCATATTAACTTTGTGGAGCGAAGGTTCTCTTGCCTGTTTATCCGAACCGCTGTTGAACACCCTGTTGACGTGCCTTATTACCGCAGCACCTTCCAGGTCATCACATATTTTTTCTTTTTTTGAAAAAGCAGCAGGAGCACATTCAGCTGTGTAATGGCTTGGCTGGTGAAGAAATTAATGATACATTTTTTTAAACAAGACGAAAGCACGGGACAATGACGGTAGTATGTACACTATTTGACTAAATGGCTCATCACATCTTGCGCACGCTGGTTTGTGTTCATTCTCCACGATGCTAGTTAGTACTAGTTGTAGTTGATCCCGCGCCATTTCCAATATCATGCAAATTGAATTATCATCTTTCATACGTATATAACTGGCAGTCTAGCACACAACACAGAATGACTGTCCTCCCAGGTCAACAAGGCCATTCTTCACATTTTTTTTTTTTGACTGAAGGCCATTCTTCACATTGTTATGAGTGATCGGTTGGTGAGGAAACCGACCCATTTGCATTGGGTGATTGATAACCAAAGCAAACTCTCTCTTGTGTGTTGGAAAAAAAATCAAATCAAATCAATAATAATACAATGACGTCTAGATGATCATGACGGGTGATGAATGATCTGACTTATTACCGGTGCCCGTCCTTCTCATTCACTCGGTCCCAGGTCAATGCTAAAGCTCAAATTAATGCTCGATCACACCATGGTACATGCAATGCACTTTATTAATAAAGAATAAGATCCGATTTGTTCAATTAAAACTTACCGTGGATGACTCAACGGCTGCCTTTTTCCTAATGAAAAGTCAACATCCACACCATCTCCAATCTCCAAAGGACATTGGACAACATATATAAGGTGTGTTAAAATTAGTTTGCATGAGAACTCTACTAACTGCAACATGAATGCGAATAATTAGTAAAATAAATTTAACACTACTATGTTAAGTGCTTATCCAAAGTTAAAATGGATTAGTTATTGCGCTTTTTATTCCTTGCATTTTAAAACCTTTTTTTGAACAATAGTGCATTTAAAAACTCACTCAAGCAGTTGAATGTCGTTTCCTCCAGTGAAATACAACCAATACACGTTGTTGATTAAGTAAATGGTCCACGCGGAACAGAGAGCGATTCCTTGAGACGAAGCAGGAGAAGACTCGCGTGTGAAAAGGAAAGGCCTTTCGAAATGCCTGTTGCTTTTCAGCAACAGCAGTTTCAGTTCGTCTGCGCTCCTCTCCCTCTACAGCTGCCCCCTGCACTGATTCCTTTGCCGTCCTCCCTTCTCTTTTCTCGTTGCATCCCCCAATCCACCATTCGTAGCTGTCATACCAACAACAACAGCAACGAATTGAAATTTCATTTCTTTATTCGGACTTGACTTGCCAGCTCCAATCCATAAAAACCCAAAGGGAGGATCGTCTTGGTTCTTGAACGCGAAATGGTCGTGCAGATCGAAGGAACAGAGCTGAGCTGAGGCCCAATCGGATCGAATCGAAGAAGAAGAAGACGATGGGGACCTACGCATACAGGTACTGCATGTGCTTCACCCGCAAGTTCCGATCCCCCGACGCCCAGCCGCCGCCGGACGTCCGCGCCGCCCACCTTTCCCTCTCTGCTGCTGCTGCTGCTTCTAGTGGTGGCGACGATGGCCTCCGCCAGTTCCTCACCCAAGTCCAGGGAGAGTCACCGGCCGACGTCCACCGCATCCTGGCCGCCCTGACAGCCACCACCTCGGCGGGCGGAATCGGGCGCCGCGTCGCCAAGTCGCCCTCGCTCGACGACTTCTTCCGATTCCTCTTCTCCCCCGAACTCAACCCGCCCATCTCCGACCAGGTACTCTGTTCCACGTACCAATCAATTTCTGCTTAATCTGCTGCTCGTGGATTCATTACTCTAATTGCATTGCCTGTACTCTTACTAATTGCTTCACAATAGACTTGGACTCAATTCGATCTGCTACTAAGTCGTCTCGTGGTCAACTTAACCAAAGATTTCCATTTTTACGCTACCTCCTCCTTCTTGGGGGTCAATGCCTCAATGGGATGGTGAGGACAGTAGGCTAGTACATTCATTGTCTGTCACTGTCGTCACCTGCCGGCACTCCATTCCATATAGGCATCTGCTCATTTCTAGTACTACAATGCCTTCAGACTATTTTTAGGAAGGAAACCGCCACGGCAAATAAGGTGGAGCAGCCATCTTTTCAGAATAGCAGTACATGATTAGCAGCTCTTGTCACAAAGCCAACATACTTGTACCAAATTTGGTATTAGCACCTTATCACTTTTATACATATATCTGCTGACATTTCATTTCAAAGCAAATGTGTTTTCTACTCTTATATGCAAAAAATGTGGTTGATTTGATCACTCATAATTCCTTTGACTCTATTCTCAGGTTCACCAGGACATGACTGCCCCATTCTCTCATTATTTCATATTCACCGGACATAATTCATACCTGACCGGGAACCAGCTCAATAGTGACTCCAGTGACGTTCCAATTATACAAGCATTGCAGAGAGGTGTTAGAGTCATTGAACTTGACATGTGGCCAAATTCTTCAAAAACTGATGTTGATATTCTACATGGAGGGTATGAATTCTGATATATTGCAAAATACTAGGATTTGTTAGGAGTAGGACATGCACTCAGAACTGATACTGGCAATATATGGGCTACATACCCACACAACTTTGTTAAGAGCCGTGGATAATACGATTGTATCCCAGATTAATGAAAAAATTGTGTTACATGAACTTGCCACTGTAATTGTTAACTCTGTGTTTCCATTAGTGTCCCCCTGACTCCACTCTTTTTTTTTTTTTCTTTTCATATGACAGGACATTGACTGCACCTGTAGAAATGATCAGATGTTTAAAGTCCATTAAAGAACATGCATTTTGTGCGTCTACATATCCTCTTGTTATTACACTAGAGGATCACCTCACACCAGATCTCCAAGCCAAAGTAGCTCAGGTGAATTTCACCTGCTGTGTATACTCATTGCTTTTTTTTGCATGTTCAGAATTCGCCTCTAACTTTAAAATTATTATAGATGCTCACTGAAACATTCGGAGATCTCCTTTTCGTTCCTAGTTCAGACTCGATGAAAGAGTTTCCTTCTCCGGAATCTCTAATGGGGAGGATAATCATCTCAACGAAACCCCCACAAGAATATAAAGAGTTTCTTCAAGTGAAGAATAATCAGAACACAAATGGAAACATAGATGATTTGGCAGATGAAGGAAACCTGAGAAGAATAGATTCAAATGCTGATGAATCTGATGGAAAGGTCTGAATATAACTGTCTTGAGACTGCATGCACCCATGGTTTATCACAGTATCACACAGCACACATGTAATAATATTATTATCATGAACAGGATGAACTAGACGAGCAAGATGAGGAAGATTCCGATGAGGATGATCCCAAATTTCAGCCAGAGACTGCCTGTGAGTATAGGCAACTGATTACCATCCAAGCTGGAAAACCAAAAGGCCATCTGAGGGACGCTTTGAAGGTAGATCCTGACAAAGTCAGACGCCTTTCTTTGAGCGAGACACAGTTAGCTAAAGCAACAGCCTCTCATGGTGCTGATGTGATAAGGTAATCCGTGTGGCAATACTTAACTAGGTTTGGAGTCAGTGCACAAGCACAAGAACACTAAAGGATTTTACGGTTGGTTCTGTGGTTTTAGTGATACCATTTTCTCTTTTCTGGGCAAAAGAGCTATTTTGTATCGTAGGCTTACAATCTGTAAGCCAGGGTCGCTGGCTTACAAGACACATATAATCCAACAAACAAAGTCCATTAGCACCCTATAAAAGTCAAGCAGCACAAAACTATAAATATTAACTAATCGTAATGTTGCATCTGTTCAAGGTTTATGCTGCCCATTTCTGAAGCGCTTGAATTGTATTTAGGTTTACACAGAAGAATATACTCAGGGTGTATCCAAAGGGCACAAGGGTTAATTCCTCTAACTACGATCCAATGGATGCCTGGACTCATGGTGCTCAGATGGTTGCATTCAATATGCAGGTGAATTTAATTATCATGAATCAATGTATCCTTCTTTTTTTCTAATGATTTTCTTTTCGACTTGCATAGTTCTAACTAGTAAGTTGCTCTATGGAATTAGGTGTCGCAGCTTTCTGCTGTAATGTATGTGCATATTGAGTTTATATGTGAACCATGTCATAACCTGTTGTCTTTTCCTGTAATTTTTCAGGGGCATGACAAACCTCTCCGGTTCATGCAAGGATTTTTTAGAGGTAATGGGGGCTGTGGGTATGTTAAAAAGCCTGAGTTCCTGTTAACGACGGGTCCAAATGGTGAAGTATTTGACCCTAAAGCTAGTTTGCCAGTGAAGAAAACTCTGAAGGTAGGCACTATGTTTCCAAGGCTCTGACAACAGAGCTTGCTCAAAAGACAGTCCAGCCAAGATGCTAAATTTGTACTATGATGCATTGATGTCCAATCAGGTAAAAGTGTATATGGGAGATGGGTGGCGCATGGATTTCAGTAAAACTCACTTCGACACGTTTTCACCTCCAGATTTCTATACCAGGGTAAGCCAACTAAATTGTTCCATCCATTGGCTTCTATGGTACTCCCTCCGTCCCATATTACTTGCCATCCTAAACTCCTAGGCCTAGAGCTAGGATGACATGTAATTCGGGATGGAAGGAGTAGTAAATAACAGTTACAACATAGGGAAAATCTCATGGTTTTTGAACAGGTTGGTATCGCTGGAGTGAAGGCTGACAGCGTGATGAAGAAGACAAGGACGATTGAGGACCAGTGGGTGCCAGTGTGGGATGAGGAGTTCACCTTCCCGCTGACGGTGCCGGAGCTGGCGTTGTTGAGGATAGAGGTGCAGGACTACAACATGTCGGAGAAGCACGACTTTGGGGGCCAGACGTGCCTGCCGGTGTGGGAGCTGAAGCAGGGCTTCCGCGCCGTGCCCCTGCATGACCGCAAGGGCAACAGGTACAAGTCCGTCAGGCTCCTCATGAGCTTCCAGTTTGTCTAGTCCCCTTCCCTCTCCCGCCACATCCGACAGAGATCGCAATTCTCCTTTCTTTGGTTTTCTTGCGGATCCAAACAGATATTGCAATTCTTCTCTTTCTTCTTTTCTTTTAACCTTCCTTTTTGTCTGCTGTATCTTGTACCAATAGAGAAATTGAGAGCTCTTAGTTGTAGCAGTCAGTAATCCTTTTGTATACTTGGCACCCCTAAGTGATTAGGCTAGAGTGAGTGGGGTTGCTAAACATTGGACTTGGCATCTTGCTGCACATGTATGTAAGTATGTGAATGATTTTGTTGGGAGTAATAAAAATTGCAAGGATGGAGCAGAGCCTGTCTTTTGTACTGTAGCGCTCCATTTCTCTTGTGTTTTGAACTCTGTATTTTCTCATTTTTATGTTGGGATTTTAATGTTATAGAAATGTGGTAGCTGCGTTATTTACTTAGTCAGATTACTACTATGTTTTACCAGTCTACATCATATGAATAATTAAATTGAAACTGACAAGCTAGTTTACGGTACACACGTGTACCATCTTATCCACAATCTTGTCTGGAGTGTTGATGCATGTAGGCCCATTATTTGGTGTTATTACCATCTTATTATTCACAATGTGCTTACTCTTTTTTCTCTCTGGCACGAGACGCCATTAACTGTAATCTCAGCGGTGTTTCCCACAGCGCCGGCGCACCAGAAATGCTCTATCTGTGGCAACCTGTACGACCTCTCGATTTTGATTTTTTTTTTTGTAAAACAAAAGAGAGAAAATTTTCTTGCTCGCCGCGCGCCGCTTCTCCGCCTCCCATCTCGTGTCCTCCTCTTCCTTCCTCTTTGTCGCCGACCGCCGCCGCTCGCCGGAAAGGAGTGAAATCCCACTCCTCTTTCGTCTTCTTCCCTCCATTTCTGCAGCCGCCGCCCAATCAGAGCTCCCTCTCTGCAATGATTCTCCCGGCTATCTCCAGGCACCACATCTGAAGCTCACCCCCCACCCGCCCATGGCGTCCGACCGCCCCTTGAGGCTTTCCTCGCCGCTGCCCGCGGCGCCATAGCCCAGCTCCACCTTCCGACCCACATCCCCAACTCTACTAGCCCCAAACAGCAACGCGAGCCCGACTGCCTCCTCCACCTCCACGCCGTCGTCACCAACTTTCTCCACAAGCCGCTCAGGTCCCTCGCCAGATGCTTCCGCAGCGACATCAAGCGACACAGGAAGCAGCGGGTCCGGGATCAGGAACCTCCGCCGCAGCAGCTCGATCTCCTGCTCTGCATTGCCTTCGACGCTTTCGCCCACAACCTGCAGTTGCTGGAAGGAGCCTGCAAGCAAAAAGGCGCCGAATTTGGTATTGCCCTCCCTCAGCGGCATCAATTTGAGCTTCTCAGGAAGGTAATCGACGGGAAAAGGGCAGATTTCGATGGCTTCATTTGCACTCTGGGATTCGCAAAGGTCGGGGCACCGTCTCCACCCTCAGGTGGCATCATGGGTGCCTCCCCTCCACCAGCACCGGCGCCGGTCAGCGACCAAGAGGATAACAGTGGAATTGTCCGGGACATGGAGGGGACGGATAGTGGCAATGATGCACCACCACAGCAGCGACAGAGATTTCCAGCCCGGCTGCTTGATGTTCCACTGTCAAATGTGGAGCGGTTGCGGTCAACACTGCCCACAGTTTCACTCACCGAGTTGATCGAGTTAGTCCCTCAGCTGGTTGGGAGATCGTCAACACCAGCAGATGGGCATCCTGACAAGAAGAAGCTTTTCTCGGTGCAGGACTTCTTCAGATACGCAGAAGTGGAAGGTATGATGCATACACCACCGAACTAGATGAAAGACCACTAAATCCTCTTCTATTTCTTTTAGAGCTAAAGGCAGTGACCAAATTTGTGTGACCAAAACAAAATGCTTGAAATACAATTATAATCTATGTTGTGCTGCTGCAGGAAAACGATTCTTTGAAGAGTTGGACAGAGATGGTGATGGCCAAGTCACTCTAGAAGATCTTGAAGTTGCAATGAGAAAAAGGCGGTTGCCTAGGAGGTATGCCCGAGACTTCTTACGGCGTGCTAGAAGCAACTTTTTCTCAAAATCAATAGGCTGGAAGCAGTATTTATCCTTGATGGAACAGAAGGAGGCAACCATTCTCCGTGCATATACCACGTTGTGTTTGAGCAAGTCTGGAACACTTCACAAGAATCAAATCTTGAAATCCTTGAAAAGCGCAGGCCTTCCGGCCAATGAAGATAATGCTGCTGCCATGCTGCGGTATCTAAATGCAGATGCAGAAGGATCAATCTCATACGGTCATTTCCGCAATTTCATGCTTCTACTTCCTTCAGAACGCCTCGAGGATGATCCTAGGTATGTGTGATCTATCCTATTAGAAGAAACAGCCAATCGTAACAGTTTTACTGAGCATGCAAGGAAATAATCATCAGTACTAACAATCTTTCATTAATAAATGGTGCTCAACCTGACATCTTACTTGTTCTCCACTCCAAATGTATTCAGGAACATTTGGTTTGAAGCTGCTACTGTTGTGGCTGTTCCCCCACCTGTAGAAATATCCACAGGAAGTGTTTTGAAGTCAGCTTTAGTTGGAGGTCTTGCTAGTGCGCTCTCAACCTCTCTAATGCATCCTATTGATTCAATGAAGGTACAGCAGCATGCCTCCTTCTATCATTGTTTTTAAATAAGTGACTATTGCCCTATAAATTGTTCAGCAATGGTTTCACTTAACTGTTTAGAACAGGATGATCACTTAACAAAAAAAAATCATTTTCACTAAAAAATAATTTGAGACACTATCTGCTTCCTGCACGCCCAGAATGAACCATACAGGAGTTACTGACTCTAGATGCTAGAAATCTTGAACCTATGCAATTAACTAATTAGAAGCAGCCACATAATATCTCTATCAGGTGTTTTTTGGTGAATGCAAATGTGTGACCATAACGGTATCCTCGAACCCTCTTAGTTCAATCAAATGCACCGACTTTTCGGAAGAATCTCATTTAATAAAAAATCAGTTCTTTTCTTAGCAATAAAAACCAGTTCATTTCATTGCACAAATTCTCCAGTTTACACTCCTAGTTCTCTGTATAATATTTCATGTAACTGTTGTGGACGCCTTCATTGGGCGTACATACCGTAGGCGGCCAAGGAAGACTGAAGCGGCAGCAAGTAAAAGTGGCTAGAGCCGGTCACGCGTCGTGGCAAAATAATATCCGGGAGTTGTTAGGAGTTTGTTTAGGAGTTGGATTGATAGAGTTTGTTAGAGATAAGATTGGTTTGTTTGGTTTTGATGCCGCCTGATTATAAAGGCCAGCAAGTTAGGGATTGTAATTCATCGAAGAAGTAACAGACTCCCGGCTGGGGCTCTGTTCTTCGGTCATCCTGGCGAAGGGCCTTCCTCGCCGTGGTGACCCAGACGAGCCTTCCTCCGTTCGTTACCCCTTCCGCAATTCCTCTCAAGCCCGCCTCCTGCTATACTCTCCCCTGCGATCCCCACGCCGCCCACGCCACAACAGTAACATGTTCGTTTATGATTGATTGTCCATCCTGAATCAAACTATTTAGTGAAGCTTGTAAATGTTCACTGACCTTCTGGACTAGTGTATGCTGGCAGAAGTTCAATTCTAACACTTATGATTCAACTGTTTTATCTTCTGTGTTATTTCAGACACGTATCCAAGCATCTTCACTCTCATTTCCAGATCTCATTTCAAAGCTTCCACAAATTGGACTTCAAGGATTGTATCGAGGATCTATCCCAGCGATTCTTGGCCAATTTTCAAGGTCTGTGTATTTTGAAAATTTACATAAAATCTTTTGTTCGATGTGAATTCACACCCTGTAATTTGCAGCCATGGTTTGAGAACAGGAATCTTTGAAGCAAGCAAACTTGTGTTAATTAATGTCGCTCCAACACTTCCAGAGATTCAGGTATATTTTATTGCCACTTTTACAAAGTCTCTTGTCTTAAATAGAGTGCAGGCCTAGACCCACATTGTAAATCTCATGTTAGAACTTTTTAAATTTATTAGTATCAATAAGAACTCTCTGTCAATCTATTCTCTCAATGATGCTCCACTTCATCACGCCCTTAGTTACACCCAGTTCTTACTAGCAAGTTGGTAGTCGTACTACTATTTTCCAATGTTGGTTTATCAAGCTACCTGCCTACCTGTTTATCTCCTGCCAATGGGTAAAGGCCTGCTGAGTAACATCTGAACAAGGATAATAGTTGAAACAATAATTTCTGTAGTTATGTTTGTGTTTTGTGAAGTATGTTCATGATGTACAGTTTCTTACTGTAGGTGCAATCCTTGGCTTCCTTCTGTAGCACAGTTCTGGGAACAGCAGTCCGCATCCCTTGTGAGGTCCTTAAACAGCGTCTGCAGGCTGGAATTTTCAACAATGTAGGGGAGGCCATTGTTGGCACCATGCGACAGGATGGCCCAAAGGGCTTTTTCGCGGCACTGGGGCCACCCTTTGTCGTGAGGTTCCTCTCTATGTTGCTGGAATGTGCCTGTACACTGAAGCTAAAAAGGTATTCTGGATACTGTTAGTTTCTGCATTTTCACCAGACCTTCTAAGTGGCATTCCTCAGTTTTTTTTAATTAGTTTACAAGATATTTGCCTAGCTGCCTCTCGATGATATGAAGCTTATTCTCAGTTCTAGATCTTTAAATAATGTCATGTGTTGACTCCAAAATGGCAAATGGGCTTTTCTTACATATGTCGATACCTGAACATTCTGAACTATTTTGTTCTTGTTGACTCAGTTGAATAGTTGATACCAAACAGACCAGAGTTAAGTTGCGATCTTGTGGAGCTTTATACAGTTCTAATCAGTATATAATGTTTGCCATTGCTATTGCATTGCACTTTTATAGTAGTTACATTTGATTGTGAAGTTTTACTTTTCATGCACATGGCTGTGTTTTTTTTAGGCAGCACAGCATGTTCTAGACAGAGAATTGGAACCATGGGAAACAGTGGCAGTTGGAGCATTATCTGGAGGACTTGCGGCAGTTATTACTACTCCCTTTGATGTGTTGAAGACGCGGATGATGACTGCTCCTCCAGGCACGCCGGTGTCAATGCAGATGATAGTATTCTCTATCCTTCGAAATGAGGGCCCCCTTGGGCTATTCAAGGGTGCAATCCCTCGTTTTTTCTGGGTTGCTCCTCTCGGGGCGATGAACTTTGCAGGCTATGAGCTCGCCAAGAAGGCGATGATCAAAGAGGATAGTGAGTCTATAGACTCAATGCATGAGAAGAAAGCCACCACGGTGGGTGCCAAAATATGATAGGTTCTATTTTTCTGGCTAACACCTTTGACAATGGAAGAAAGGCATGCAACGAGAGTTTACTGTGCCCTTGTTACAACTAAGCTATAGAAACATTTGGAGGGCCTTCTAAGATATTTTTGTTGACTGTAGTCTGCTATTTTCTCTCTCTCCTCCATGGAAGAAATATGGCATTTTCATTTCCATAGGCCTTTAAATCAGATTGTTGTATAGCTGATTACAAACGGACTACACTACATAGAGAAAGGAGTTAAATATGCTAGAGCTGTTATTCTTTTCCCTGGACAGCTCTCATTGCTCTTGTTTTGCGATATATAACTTTGCTCCTGCGTGCATTTATAGTTTTACCTTTTGTGTTTTACTCTTGCAACCACCTGACCCTGGCCAATCAAGATTGTTTCGGTTGTTGAGTTAGTCTCGTTGTAGACAGGCTCCCCGGAAACGTGCGGCCTGAACATTCTACATGATCTTCCTTCTATTTTGACTAAATTAATAATTGTTCTATCTGGCACACAAAAGGTCACCAGAAGGGAATAGCGACTTTTTCACGACTGAACGACAGGACGAGATACCAAAAGCAAGCGAGCATTCGGTTGGAAATCCTGTTTATTTACACTAGTAGCTATCAGTAGTACCAGAAGCAAGCGAAGAGGGCGTCGTGCACTGTGACGCGGACGGAGGAGGCGGCGTCAGACGAGTCAGGGGAGGCGTGGATAACCTCGGCGAGCTGGAGCTGGAAGGCGAGGTCGGTGTCGTCGTTGCCACCTCTCTCTCTCTCTCTCTCTCTCTCCTCTTCCTTTTGAATTTTGAAATCGAGCGACCGTTTAGCTATCCTAATTTATTTCGGGCTACTGACATGTGGGCCCACTAAACAACATAGAGTACTTATTTGCTGAGCAATTCTTACGCAGGATATGTGCAAATTTTTTTTCTTAAGTACCATGCATTGCCAACAAATTTTTCTCTCTCGAAAATGTAGGAAAGCTACCATTCATTATATTAAGAAGAAAATATTGCCAATAAATTACAAACCAAAGAAGATAAACAAACATAAAAAATGTATATAAATATGTGTTCATGTGTTAAAAAAGAAACAACGAGGGTGTGATGAGGATTGACACAACTTAATAAGGCTGCAAATGGTCCCTTTGAGGTTGAGACATTTGATTTGCCGTCAAGTTCACCGCTTTCTATTCCACGCAACAAACCATTTTCTATATATTCCACACAACAAATGTTTAGAATATTGGACAACATCAGCAGCACAGAAGAAGAGGATAGTTGAAACATTTCGCCGTAACCATTTTTGTGAAGAAGAAAACCGACTGGGGCTCTCTTTGGGACAAGTCCAAGGAGTGGATAAGAAATCCTCTGAACACAGCTCTTTTCATTTGGATTGTCGACACAAGATAATAAACCAACAAAGCGTAATGAATCTTCTTCTTTTTACAATAGTGGTAGCATAGGTCCTAGTGAATGACCTATCCACTCAACGCAAAGGGAGTAAACTAGGTGATTAAAGGGAGTGCCTTGTCATCCATCATATATAGTAAACATCATCATCTTCTTCATCTTCATCGTAGTAATCCTCCTCTTCGTCCATGTAGTCATCCTCGTCACTGTAATTGTGGATTATATTGTGTTCTTCCCACAGTGGGCAGGTGCAGGTTGCTTTCTTCTCCTTCCATTCTTTCCCGCATGTGTAGCAGAATTCATAGCCACATCTGCAAGAAAAGAGTTAAGATGAGTATAGTCACACATTTGAGGAATAAGGAAGACTGACATAAAGACT
>JAUNZO010004972.1:0-65919 GCA_031894775.1 Chloris gayana
AAACATAACAGTTTGAAGCCAGACGAGATACAAGGATTTTTCTTAAAAAGGAGTCACAAGGATATGTCATCCCTCAAGGAAAAAAAAACTCAAGTAAGTAGGCGGTCAAAAGTACCTCTCTCGGCATCACTGACAACTTATAGTTCATACGACACGACAATGATTTCTGATGGTACTACTACTAAAATAACAACACCAACCAGCTCAGGATCTCTCACATTTATATACTGCTTATGAAGTCCATGATATAAAAAAAGCAACTATATTAAAGACGACTTATTCAGCAAAGCTAAAAACATTCAGTATAAACATTTTGTTTGACGATCATCCAGTCAAACAGTGACCTGTGTTTCCTAAATGAAAACGTTGACCAATTCTTCAATTAAAGATTCAAAGCTAGATTACATGTCAGGTTTCGAACTCATCATTAGCATACAAAAAATCTTCAGCAGGTGCCGTCCCAAGCGTTCCAACACTGGAAGTACGGAACGAGATTCAAACTCAAGATTGTGTGATCGATAACATACCATGCTAGGATAAACGTGCTCCAATACGACCAGCTCCAAAAGAACCCAACGTCACTCTTCTGGTTGCCGGAAATTGCCTGCAAGTCAGAAATTGCATGAAGGGCCTGACCAAACATAGCAAGAACAGATTAACAGACTACCCTACAGACCAATGCAGGCGTATAGACCAGATTAACAGACTACCCGTCACAATTGACAACACCTCGTCCGCCTCCCCATTGCAATTGACAATTCTAAACTCTTTCACATGTGTGTAAACCGAGACAACCAAAAGTCTACTCAGTTCTTTAAGTGATTGTTGCTAGGTGGCAGGTACAAGCAACACTCCTCTGTCGACACGCCGTGGAACTAATCAACGGCCAATTTGGCAATTTCACACGTATAACCCCTGCAGCCGTGCCACTCTTGTGACATTTTCTTTTTGGTCTTAAGCATTCCTTACCTTGGCATGGACATTACCGGCATAATATAACGGACTGTCTAGCACTGACCAAATCCAAAGTTTATACCATTTGTCCATTTCACAACAGAGCAACAGGCCAACAACGGATTCATCAAGAAATTCAATTCCAGCAGCTGCGTTCCGGTCGGGTCTACAAAACTACGGCACACATCGCATGCTAAGACCAATCGGTAAAGCGGAAACAAACTAGTTTTTTCGTTCTACGCCAGGTCCAGATGATCTCTGATCGTGATCGCCGAACGGGCACACGGCCAGAGACAAGAGACGCATGCACGGAGCACGGCGGCAACTGGCAACTGCCGCGGCGATGCATCATGAGCAGGGGAGAAGGAAGGGAGGGAGGGGACGGGATCGCACCATCCAGATATCCGTGGGCACGAGGACGACGAATGACAGGGAGCAGAGCCAGGCGTATCCGACGACGGCGAGCACGTGCGGCGGCACCGCGGGGCCCGCGAAGTAGCGCAGCGTCGCCGCCACCATCCCCACCGTCAGCGGCAGCGAGATCATGTAGAACACCCACATCTCCGCGCTCGCGGCGTCGTTGGGAGAAGTCGCGAAGGAAGGAAGAAGGTTGAACCGGTGCGGCGTGGCCGTGGCGGGGAAACGCGGAGAGACCAGAGCTTAAAAAGCTTGGCGGGCGCTCTGCTGCTGTGGTGGGTGGAGACTGTGGAGCCGGTGGGCCCGGACCAGACCGCTTCAGCGGCTCACGTGGCCGGAGGCGGGCCCCGGCTCCTCTCGCTCTCCTCCGCTCGGAGTTGGACCTGGACCGCTTCCGAGCTCGGACCTGATCACTTGATCCTCGCGCTCGCCGCCACCGGGTTTAACACTTTTTTAACGTGCAAGTGACAAGGACTTGCCAATTCCCATTCCGCACGGACAAAACGTACGTTTTCTCTGGGACGGTTGATTCGGCACCCGTAAAGCCGATGTGCACCCTTCAGTTATATAGTACTAGTAACAAAGTGTTGGTCAGTGAAACACGAACCCGCGACCGCGTCAAAAACGCATGCTTCCTGCGTACTACCGCGACGTGCATGTACACACGAGCAGGGGCAACCTGGTCGCACCTAATCCCTAGTATTAAGACGCCACGCTAATGAAATGGACGTGACCTCAGCTGGAGAAGAGGGCGACGACTTTGGTCCTGTTTGGATCCATGGGTTAGAGTTAGATTGGATTAGTTTTGCCAACTCTAACCCTTAATCCTCCAAACAGGTGGGTTAGATTGGGTTAGATGTATCTAACCCACCTAAAAACTATCCCTCTAAGGGGTGATTATTTGGGTTAGTTACGTGAGGACCACATGGCCATGCACACTAGATCCAGCAGCACTAAAGTGGGGCCAACACTAAAATATTTTTATGGTATATATTTGCATAAAATATTGTATGGATAAATTAAATTTATCGTGTTTTAAATATTTGGATCGAAAGTTGATTTGTTTTACTCATTTGTGAGGAGGGCACACAAGAGATAGTCACACAAAATCCGATTGTAAAGGAGTTAAAAAATAGTTTTTTTATCAATCTAACCCTAACATCCAAACACATAAAGAGTTAGAGTTAGTTCGAGGATTAGAGTTGGATAGAAACCAACTCTAACCTCTAACCTAGAGTCTCCAAACAGGGCATTTGTTGGGTCAGCTCTTCTTCTCCCTCGGTGCGTCGTCCTCCCGTCACTCTGCAAACCTGCTTTTTACCTGCAGATGCGACTCGTAAATGCTGCTTTGGAAAACTGGGCAACCATCCTTATCCTCCAAAGTATTTGTTCCACCATCATCTAAAAAAGTATTTGTTCCACGACGTAAAAATAAAGAAGTAAATGGTTCCACAAAATAAAGTAACGCGAGCTATAACAAGGCCGAAATCATGGATACTACTAACAGTATCACTCTACCAGTCCACTTCAGCCTGTGGGATTTGCTTTGGACCAGGCTGGAATATCCGAGCAGGCGGACGTTGACGAGGCCCACCAGAGCGTTTTGCACCTGTTAACAGGCCCAACGCTCTGCTGCACGCCCCAAACGCACTGTACTTCACCAGCGCGGCACCGGCACCGAACTTCTCACGAAACAAACAATCTGCGCACTGCACATGCTTCGCCGCGACTGCGATCAGCCCTGCACCTCGGTCCCCAGACGCTCGTCCCCACCAGCACCAGCAGATCACGGCAAAACCATTACTGTTCCTGAGCACTTCCGGCCATGCTCCTCCGTGGTCCAGCGCGTAAAGGCGGCCAAGGAACAAGCAAAGAATAGCAGCGGGTAATCATGGCCTCGTCCTTTTGGCATCAGTCCGGCCGCGCGCGACGCCACGTAGCCGGCCGGACCCCACGATGGCTTCTGGAGGGTGCACGCCATGCTTTGCCACCCACTTGCGCCGCGGAAAGGTTGGAGTCGCCAAAGTGCAAGTGACAATGTCTGTGTCTTCACTACCCTCGACTATTAAATGTACTAACAATGGGCGCCGCTTGGGCATGCTCTTGTGAAGTGAAGCCGTCACCGGTAAGACTCGATGCTCCTCCGCGGCCGTGGAGCACCGGAGTTTGCTTCACGCGAGGTCGGACCTGTGCATGCCCAGGTAATAATGATCGTGCCCGAGGGCAGTTTAACTTTTGACCCGAGATATTATCTCACATGGGCACGTTGGAACCGACTGCTGGAGTTAGTTAACCGGCCGATTTATTACTCGCCAGTTCCGATCCGTGCAGTTTACCCGACCGTGCTAGCTAGTGGTTAATTATCGAGTTGCTTAGGGTTCCGTCGTAAGCTTGTTCACAACTTGCTGCCCTGAAACACCTGATGACGCCCACATCGGACAGATCGAGCGGTACCGCCAGTGCTACCAACAACCGGATCTCTACCGTTGCCGGATTCTTTTAATCCCCGTAAACGCAGCTAGTACGGTTCCAAATTTAGAAGACCGAGGACTGCCAGCCACGAGCAGATGTCGAACTTAAGTAACCCAATCCAAAACCTCGAGATTCAGTGTTGCGTACGACGGTCAGTATCGCTAATCGAGACAGAGCATGCATTTTTCAAACCCATATGTTCCGAATTAGCGGATCTTTGTTTCGATTGTACTACGACATAGATTAGCGGGCTCATCGCCTCTTGATGCCTCCACGGCGTCACGTGCACCTGCAGTAACCCAGAGGGACCATCACGCTTCCACTACAAGGCACAACACAGCATACCGGTGGTAGCCAAAGGTCAACCAACACAACACATGCGTCCCGGCTATGGAAGCGAGCACATGGAGGTGCAGCCGGCGCGCCACGTCGCCGGGATCGGTCGATCTGGAAGCGTACGTGGGCTGTGTCGTCCGAACCCGCCGAGATGGGCACGGCACGACGCTCCTCCGCATCAAGGCGCGTGCTCCGCACATCTCGATGCCGGCTGCGCAGGATGCAAGCTGCCAATACGAAGCTCGTCGTACTCGTACGTACGGGTGCCGACGTCAGCTGGTCACGCGCGGCGGTGCCGGCGCGAGGTTCCGGCATTGTGCGATGCGGACAGCAGCGCCGACCCGTCACCGCTCACGAGCAAGACGAACGGCATCGATCTCCCCTGCATTGCGCGGGCTGCGCGTTCGGTTTGTTTTGTCCTGCCACAAGCGAGATCGATGTGAGCAGCACGGTGAGCTATTCATCAGCTGGAGCATAGCGCGACAGGCTGACAGCGCAACTCGGATATCCTGATCCACCACGTGTAGGGGAGTACAGAGCAGGGCAAAAAGTACACTGATAATACTCTACTTTGCCTAAATACCACTAAATAAACTCGGCTGCTGAATGCGTGTTGCCGGAGACGCCCAACAAAAAATATCTACGCACATGACGCTGTCAGAAGCGTTGCTGGGAGGAACGCGCCGCAGCACCCTCACATGCGACGCGCGTAGAAAACGCCTTTCTTTCGCGTTCGTGACATCTCCCGTACAAGCCGTATGCGCCTGCCCCGTACATACGGCCGTAAAACCTCGTGACCGTCACTGGAGACACCTCGAAACGGGGGAGAAGCCCGCAACTCCCGTGCCAACGGGCGAGGCCAATGATGCGAGAGTTCCTTCCCCTGAGGTAACGGGCGCCCACAAAGCCCGGAAAAAGCTGCGGAGTCCGGGCTCCGAGACCAGAGCCCGGCGACACACGCACAGGAGTTCCCTCTCTCTGCACTGCGCTCCGGTGACAAAAAAGCAATCAGAGCTTTCGGTTCCAATCATGATCTGTTTCCAGACTCCCAAGCGAGCCGAACCGAAGCGTGCCTTTGTCGAGATCGGCCGGGTCGGCCCCCACCGTTCCATTCCGTCCCTCCGTCGCGCGCCGCCGTGGTCCATGAAAACCAGAGAGAAAAGCGGTGGGTGCGTCCCGCCGCGGGGCACGCGTCGCCCCATGCCGCCACGCGGCGTCGCTTTCCGCGGCGTCCGCTTGTGTCGCCGTGACCCGAGGACGACGGCTGCCATCCGCGGGCGCCGGCACTCCCCAAGGCCAACGGCTACAACAATTCGAAGGCGAAGTGTTACGTAACGGGCTCCGCGTTCTGGGAACGGGGTACCGCCCTGGTACTGGCAGTTTGTGGCGTTCGGAGCTGGCGGAAACCAACGCCAACGGCGCTGGCAAAACTTTTGCCGGTAGCAAGGCGATCCGCTGAGGGGAGGGAGGATACGGTGACGAGATCCGACACGCGTATCGCGTCACGAACACGGGACACGGGATCTGGGATTCGCAGCATTCCGCAACGTAATTGGCGGACAGACTGTGACCGTTAGCCACAAGATTGTCGCACGACGTAGTTAATCAGTACTACCAGGAGATTGTCAAATCCTACCTGAATTATTACGACCGAAATTGCTCTTGGACTCTTTATTTATTTTTAACCTGTCCTCAACGGTGGCTTTGTGGTTGATAAAATGAATGAGGAAAGATACTCTTTTTCAGAAAAAAGAAGAAGAAGAAAAAAGAAATTGGAAGGAACTACTCAAACTTTAATGAGTTAGGACATGTACAATGCTAATTAATGAACGGACTCTTAAACCGATGTGATCATCGTATTTTTGTAATTAGCCCTCTATCCCTCGAAGAGACGGTCAGTACGGGCTCTTGATGAAGAGACGGTCTCTATCATGTGTTCAAGTAAGAGACAACTCTTAAGCACTGTTAGTACATGTGAAACAACTCTAGTTCTTCTTTGTAGGACTAGAGTTGTTTCATATCTCTTTACTTGGATACATGTGTCAAGAGACCATATTGGACTCTCCTTTATACATACCCTTATGCAAACCCTTACGCAAGTATCTCTATATGGTCATGCCTATTCTATTCCAAGTGATGGATTTCAGTAACAAACACAACGATTTGTGGAAGTACCTGGACATGATTGGTTTGTAGAACTTTCCCAGATCAGTACACCATACATGTTTCCCAAAATGCTACACTTCCATAGAGTTTCTATATACTTACATATCTGTAGGATCTTCAACCAACTATCTGTAGCTTTATCTTTTGAATCATATCTTTCGAATTTCCGTAGGGTTGCGAATTCGGAGTTTGACTAGTTCATTGGTCTCAAGGCGGTGGATAATGGTGGTCGTTGGAGACATGGCCTTTACCACGCCGTCAGTTTTGGCTTTCAAATTACTCTGCCAAAAGTATATCTTTAATTGCACCGAAAATAGCAGTAACTGTGCCTAAATTGCCGTAATAAACCAGCACGGCACCATGAATCCACGACCTCCAGCCCTCGAGTGACCTGTACTGCCACAAGCCCACAAGCACTGCACACACCCCACTCCCCGGCCCCAGCACCAAGCTGCAGCCTGCGGTGCGGAACACAACTCACGCCGCATCCTTGGACAGGCAGGCAGGTGGCGAGCGCCATTGCCCTCCGCTCGCCGTCAAATAAACCTACCCTGCCTCCTCCCTCCCTGCGTCACCGCGTCGTTGAGGGCTCTGCACGCAAGCGCACGGTGGCCGATTCGAAAGCGTAAAGCCCGCCTCCCTTCCTCCAGGCGGAGACGAAGAATAATCGCGCGCGCCGCCGCGGCTGACGGCGGCGTCGAATCAGCCGCTTGCACCGAGCAATTGCCGCTGCCGTAGCCGTCGCTGGAGACGAGAGGAGAAGGGGTTCTTCCTGCTTTCGGTTGGGCGACGCGGATGAGATGTCGCTGCGGCGCAAGGTGAGGCCCGCGGCAGCGCGGCGGGCGGCGCTGCGGTGGTGGCTCCTCTCCCTCGCCGCAACCGGCGCCACCCTCACTGCGGCCGCCGCGCTGCTCGCCGTCGCACTCCACGTCTCTACCACCTCCTCCGCCCACACCTCTTCTGCCTTCGCCGGCGCGCCCTACCGCCTCTCCCAGGTGCGTGTCGCGATCTGTACGAACGGGCCTCCGCTCTGTGTTTCTCCAATTGTCGCTCGGGGATGTGCTAATGGGTCGCCCCCTTCGTGCCGCAGCAGCCGCGGGAGACCGAGGAGCTCCGGTGGCAGCAGGAGTTCGCGCCACCGCAGCTCGCGTCGCCGCAGTCGCGAAAGGTGACCGATTGTTCCATCCCCGGACATCTCGCTGTTCGTTATTTGCCGCTGCCGTTGCTCTTTTTGAATTTACTCATGGAGTCCGTGATACGCGGGGATTAATCGCTCTAGATTTGACAGCTGGACGGCGCGGCGGATGACGCGGTAGAGAAGAGGTTGTGGCTGCCGGCGCCGTCGCGGAGGTTCGTGCCCTGCGTCGCGCCGTCGCCGGAGTACAGACGTATGCTCATCACTGCAATCCTGGCAGCATTGCAAATCTTTCGCCGTGTGGCCAATTTTTCCGCTCCTCTAATTTCGTTCTTTACAGGCCCGTCGGCGTCGAGAGGGTACCTGCTCGTACACACCAATGGCGGGCTCAACCAGATGCGCGCCGGGGTAAGTTGCTTCGTCCTGCTCTAAAGATTATCTAGTGGACTAGTGTTTCTGTGTACCGATAAGATTTATTGGTTGGTTTGCATTTGCATTACATGTGTTTGACTTGAGTGGGAGGAACATCCAAAACAAACAGTGGGAGGACCTAGCGTGCGTGCATGTGGAGTGTTTGATCTGAGCTGACTGTTTTTAAGCAATCATCATCAGTTTTGTGGGCATGCTTTGGCGCTTTATCAAGGTGTTGGGGTCCTCTGTTGCTAGTGTATGTACGCCGAGCTCCCTATTTCTGTGCGAACTGGCATCGTTTTTTTTTTTGTACTTCATAAACACGTTGTGGGTATTCTGGTGCTAATGTTCCGTACTCTTTCGAAGATATGCTTGCACAAGCTATATTTGGTGGTTGTGAGAGTAATAAGTTGTTTGTTTCCGAACTAGTAATTGCTTACCTGAGTTATCGGCAGAGCAGATTGAATGGCACGGCTGTGTTAAGGATAGAGTCCTGGTGTTGGTGGGTGGACACTGTCTCACTGTTCCGAATTTCTGTCACTGTTATTTATTGAATGTCGTAATCATTTTTCTTTTTTTGATAAATGACGCTTGTTTGGATGTGCCTTTGTCATATTTGTGCCAGCGCTTGAGTCATTTTCTGGTTTTCTATTTATATCATTATCATGACAAGAGCTGTATGAAATAATTTCTTGGAATTTAATATTTTTGGAGACTAATTACATTGTCTGTGGACATGCAGATTGTTAGATAACTGAAGCACAAATTATTATATTCTACTTGAGTTTGACGAATTTTGGAAGATTTGCTACTGTTTTGGTTGGCCTTATTAGTACTAGCTTTTTGCCAATTGATATCTGTTGTCCTAATTCTCTTTACGACGGGTTCTATGATTTGAATGATAAAATAGAATGGGAAACAATTTTTTTGTTGCTTATAGCACCTTTCTTTTTGGCCTCTGTTTAGCATATATGCATCTTGTTTTGTTAATGCAAGAATCAGGAGCAGGCTTGCTTCTAAACTCTACCCCACATGCAATTTTCCCCTTTTCAGTAACCAGTTATTATACTCATGGCAGATTAGTGATATGGTGGCAGTGGCACGCATACTTAATGCTACCCTAATAATTCCAGAGCTTGATAAGAAATCATTTTGGCATGATAAAAGGTAAGTGATATTACTATTTTCAACCTTCTATTACTTGACCTGGGACTAACAAAGCCGTTTTCAACATCAGCAACTTCTCAGATGTCTTCGATGAAGAACACTTCATAAATTCTTTGATAAATGATGTGAGGGTTGAGAAAAACTGCCAAAGGAGTTAGTGAAAGCTCCAAAGTCTGTTAGGTACTTCAGGAGTTGGTCTGGAGTAGATTATTACCAGGATGAGATTTATCCATTGTGGGACCATCGTCAGGTTTGGATTCAATGAACAATTAAGTATTTGCTGGATGGAACTTTTGGAACTGTTATCCTGATCAAAGATTTTTCATCAGGTCATTCGAGCTGCGAAGTCGGATTCTCGTCTTGCAAACAATAAACTCCCTCCTGACCTTCAAAAGCTTCGCTGCAGGGCATTTTTCCAGGCTCTTAGATTCTCTCCCCCAATTGAAGCTTTGGGCAAAGTAATTCCTTCTCTAATATCTTTCCATGATAAAATATTTACCTAAATATATACCATGGGACGTTTTGAGCACAGAACTTCAATTTTTCTGGCAGCTATTGGCGGAGAGAATGAGGTCATTTGGGCCATATATTGCTTTACATCTACGCTATGAGAAGGACATGCTTGCTTTTAGTGGGTGCACCTATGGCTTGTCACAGACAGAATCAGCAGAACTTGCAATGATTAGGTAGGGCTTTGGGATAAATTTTTTACACTTCTGTATTATGCCTGATCTTTTATGACTAAATAGCTCATGCTGTTAGTTGAATTCTACTATCTCTGTTCCTACAGAGAAAACACCACGTACTGGAAGGTCAAAGAAATTGACCCATTAGAACAAAGATCTCATGGCTACTGCCCTTTGACACCAAAGGAAGTTGGCATGCTTCTTTCTGCCCTAGGATATCCATCAAGCACTCCAGTGTACATAGCTGCAGGAGAAATATATGGTGGTGAATCTCATATGGTTGATTTGCAGTCACGTTTCCCAATTCTGATGAACAAGGTAGAGGCTTGCCATTTACTAGTAGTTTTTTTAATACAACTTTCTTGAGCTGACAATTAAACATGCTCTGTACTACAATGCAGGAAAAGCTTGCCTCAGCTGAAGAATTGCAACCTTTCAGCAAATATGCGGCTCAAATGGCAGCTTTGGACTACATTGTTTCTGTGGAGAGTGATGTCTTCATCCCATCCTATTCGGGGAACATGGCACGGGCTGTTGCAGGTCACCGCCGTTTTCTCGGCCATAGGAAAACAATCAGCCCAGACAGGTGAAATTACTAAATTACCGTCATTTCTCAGCAGTCTTGTAATGATGCCGTAAACTTCACTTCTGAATCTCAATGTGCTATTCCATCTGTACAGGAAAGCTCTAGTTCGCATGTTTGATAAAGTCAGAAGTGGAGCACTGAAGGAAGGGAAAATGCTATCACAAAAGATAATAGACATCCATCAGAAAAGGTAATGAATTCAAGGATATATTACATAAATACCAAAAGGTCTCATTCACATTTTATTCTTATTCTCTTGTTCTGCTCAACAGACAAGGCTCTCCACGGAAACGAAAAGGCCCTGTCTCTGGAACAAAAGGCACGGACAGGTTTCGGTCAGAGGAGGCATTTTATGAGAACCCCCTTCCCGACTGCCTGTGTCAAGAGGGGTTCTCAGCCAGGGATGATTCTCTTGCTAGCATCTGAAGCATGAAGCTAAATCATCCTCACGGATCCCGATTGCAATTGCTTTGTACATAGAGCCATTCAAAGACAGAAAAGGGTCATGTCGATTAACTCACAGCATCCGACCTCCTGCCTATGAACTAAGATCACGCTCCAACCATTTGTTGGAGCATCGTTATCATTGCCCAGGCTGACATGGTGGGTATGCTCAGAAATCATAACAGCAGCAGCTGGATGAGAGATAGTGCGAGATACAAAATTATACTAGGGTTGTAGAGCCATGTTGCTGTAGCAGGTTGTAGAAGTTATGTAGCTGCTGTTTTCTGATATCGGGTATTTTAATCACCTGCTTGTAAGTAGACTGTAGTGATAGAGAGAAAGAATAACTGGTCATGTTGCCACTACCATACCCTTGGCTACAGTTTCTTGAATGTAATTTCTCCTAAACATGTTCCTTAAACACATTATAGTTTTCAGTGGAAGGATGAGCTTAGATGAACACTCTTGACTCTGTACAGTGTACTGACCTGGAGATGAAAATAATACTGTGGAGCGTGGAAAGCATGTGTTGGTTTCTGAATTTATATAGCAGCTGTTTAGATTTCAAGAACCAAATTTCAGCTTAGTCACCTAAAAGCCTACTTTGTGACAACTGACAACCTGTCCTGTTTCCCGAAATTTTATCTCCATCAGCACTTTTTCAGCAGTTTCGTAGCTGCAAACTCTTACGGATTTGTAGAACAGAGTTCAGCTCTCTCTCTTTCGGTATGCAAGTCGATCGTACATGGTGCACCATGTTACCGTGACCGGGAGACGAAGGCGTGCCTCGGCCATGGTGCGGGCCAATACACCACGTCCTGCTGCTGTTTTTCACCCGAAGCCGGCGCGTGCCCGCGTCTGTACCGTTAGGCGTCGGTAGCCCCGCTCATCGCTCATCGTTGTCCCGGGCATTCTACAATTTCTACTCCTACCTCCTGGTATTCTTCCGTCATTCGTATTATGAATATCTGGTATGTACGCAATCATCTCAGCTCGTTTACGGTTCTACCCAGTGATTCAGCATCTGCATGTGTCCTGCAATCAGCGGATGGCGCTTTCTCTTGCGGCTTTTCTAGTATCTATACCAATGCCTTCACATTCTCAATATGGGACTCCAGAGCAGCAGATAAGACATAGTCTGGAGTGCCAACCATGAGCGCCCCGTCCATGCCAGGAGATCATCTATAGCCTTGCAGAAGGATGGAAACATGATTCTTAAAGATTACAATGGCACAGTCGTGTGGCAAACTGATACCAAAAATGTTGATTATGCTCAGTTGCTAAACACTGGTAATCTCATCATCAGAGACTCAAGTGGCAGGACAGTGTGGCAAAAGTTTTGATTCGCCCACAGACACTTTCCTACCAACTCAGCCCATCACAACTACCACAAAGTTAGTCTCAACTACTTATGCTCCTGGTAACTACATCTTCCGTTTCAGCATCTTTCAACACTATCACTTATATACTCTATTCCTCAAGTTTGGACATATACTGGCCAGATCCTGATCAAACTCTATATCAGAATGGAAGAAACCAGTATAACAATACTAGGTTGGCAATCCTTAGTAATAACGAAATGCTTCAATCAAGTGAGTTTGCTAATGGTCACCTGCTTGTGGCCTCTGATGCAGAGCAAAACGTTAAGACACGGTTAACTCTTGACCCTGATGGCAATCTCCATCTGTATAGCTTGAATGACTCGAATGGATCATGATCAGTTTCTATGCTAGCACTGTCTCAACCTTACAATATTCATGGTTTGTGTGGTCCTCAGAGCGTCTCCAATGGTTGCTTCTCAGCTAATTCTTAGAATTGTTTATTAGAAAAAAAAAGAGAGAGAAGATTCCTAGCTCTTGTTCAAGAGGCAGCCTCTAACATTTATTGAGGCATTGACATGTGGACCCAATTATTACTTTAGATATGATATGAACTCTTATATTACCTCTTAGATGAATCTTAGATGAGGTGGAGAGTTAGTGTTGTCTCTACCTTTGGGGACGCTCTAATGGAATCTGTCATTATTCACCGAATCCTACTTGTTCATGCCCACCAGGTTATGTGATGAGAAAACCCTGGTAATTGGACTGAAGGTTGTGCAGCTATTTTCAGTATAACATGTGATTATAACCAGGAACCTATGAAATTCGTCAAACTTCCTAATACATTTTTCCGGGGTTCTGATCAGCAGCACCTTATTGTATACTCTTTCCAGGCTTGTAGAAACATTTGCATGTCTGATTGCACCTGTAAAGGATTTCAATATCAGGAAGGTACAGGATCATGCTATCCAAAAGCTTATCTTGTAAATGGGAGAACTTACCCAACAATTGATATACGAACAACATATCTCAAGCTTCCTACAAGGGTGACTGTTTCAAGTGTCCTTATTCCTCGTTCCGCTGTGTTTCATTCTGTACCAGGTCACCTTGATTGTGATCGGATGAACGAAAGCAAAGAGCAGATGATGGTGGAGGAGAAACAAAGTGGTTTTACTTTTATGGGTTCATAGCTGCTTTTTTTGTTGTTGAAGTCTCCTTTATTGCATTCGCATGGTTCTTTGTTTTGAGAGGAGAGCTTAGGCCATCAGAGTTATGGTCAGCTGAGAAAGGTTATAGAGTAATGACTAGCAATTTTCGAAGATAATAGTTATAAGGAACTTGTCAAGGCTACTGGCAAGTTTAAAGATGAGCTGGGAAGGGGGGTTCAAGCACTGTGTACAAAGGTATCCTGGAAGATGATAGGCATGTGGCTGTTAAAAAACTGGAAAATATAAGTCAAGGCAAGGAAGAGTTTCAAGCAGAGTTAAGAATCATTGGGAGCATCAATCATATCAATCTCGTGAGAATATGAGGATTTTTGCTCGGAAGGATCTCATGGATTGTTGGTTTCTGAATATATTGAGAATGGATCACTAGCTAAGATGGTGAAAACATATTGTTGGACTGGAAGAGAAGGTTCAATATAGCACTGGGTGTTGCAAAAGGTTTAGCCTATCTTCATCATGAGTGCTTAGAGTGGGTTATCCATTGCCATGTAAAACCCGAAAGCATACTACTAGATGAGAATTTTGAGCCTAAGATCACTGACTTTGGGTTGGCGAAGTTACTAAACAGGGGAGGGAGGAGCCATGCCGTATCCCATGTAAGAGGAACACTAGGTTACATTGCTCCTGAGTGGGTTTCGGGTCTCCCAATCACAGCAAAAGTTGATGTGTATAGCTATGGAGTTGTACTTCTTGAGCTTCTGTCAGGCTTTAGAGTTTCAGAGCTTGTTGAAGGTTCAGAGGAGGCGGAAATGGCAGTTCCGTAGCTTGTCAGGATGCTCACTGATAAATTGGAATGCGAGGAAGGATCGTGGATCGATGGGTTTATTGATCCGAAACTGAATCGCCCATTCAACTACAAGCAAGCAAGAACCTTGATCAAATTGACAGTCTCCTGCTTGGAGACAAAAAGAGGCAAAAGACCGAGTATGGAATCCATAGTCGAGACACTTGTCGGTTTATGATTGAACGGGGAAATGAATTATTTTGCAGGCTGTAGCTTCTACCTCGATCAACTTGGCAAAGAAGCACTATTGCCTGCTCAGTGGAAGATAGAAACAAAATAAATATCAACTGGGATTACTATATGTTGTTGGTAATCATTAATATAAGAATATAAGTTGCATTGAAATTACATGAACCTGTAATGTGTGAGCAAATTAGTCAAGGAACTAGTCACCTATCGGAAGCAGACCATCATCTATTCAGACGGCTCTTCCACCTATAAATCACAAGATTATCAGCAATTACACAAGCTGATTTAGTATCTGCTAAGAACCGCAGCTCGCGCGCAAGTCAGCTCTCCATGATGAGCGGAGAGTCACCCAGGCGGCCGCGAGCACGCCGGCTAACGCTGGCGCCGCCGGTGGGGCAGGAAGTGAGAGAGGGAGAGGATCCTGTCGCGCAGGCAAGTGCGGTGGTGGCAGAAGCGCGCCGATGCTTAGGATCTCGTTTCTGGGCGTTGGCGGACGAGCTCAGTTCGGAGGAAGAAGAGAGCGACCAAGAGGAACCCGAGGTGGAACAGCCCGTAGTGCAAGCGGTGCGCCCAGTGTTGGAAGGCAGTTCGCCTGTGCGAGGATCAAAGGTAAGAGTTAATCATGGTGCTGCAGGTTCGTTGTCGGAGCACTGTGGACGTCGGGTGAAGGGCGGGCGCATGAAACCTTGGCGTGGTCCACTGCCGGGGAAAAGGAACTCGCCGAAGCTAACGCTCGGAGATGTCCTCGTGAAGTCCAGCAAGCCGGCGAGGTTTCGGGCAGGTAACAACAAGGTGATGCAGGTGCCGTCGCCGGTGCCGGAATCGGCAACGGAGGTTTCAAATTTTGAAACTCGACAGGAGCCGCGAGATTCCGGAGAAGCTTTACTGTTTGGTCGGAGAGCTGTTCCCATTAGTGGGCCACTAAGTGGGCCGGACCGGGCAGTTTGGATCGAGCGTAATGGAAAAAGAGCCCACTTCGCGGCCTCCACTGGTTTGGTGTCCCTGTTTGCTAACGAAGGGAAGCTGAAACGTAAGGGTTTCAGCTCTAATCCTCCCGGTGCTATTTTCGTTTCGACTTCTCAGGTAGCAGCAGACGGCGAAATGCAAGGGGGTGGCTACGGCGGGGGCGGGCGGGGGCCGCCGCGATTGGAAGGTGCTAACCGCGCAGGTTGGGCAGCCGGCAGGGGCGCTGACCGTGGCGGCTTTGGTGCCGGCCGTGGTCGGGGCTTTCAGTTTGGAGCAGGCGAGGAAGACGAGTACTGGGGCAGTGAGTTCGTTGAGCCCCAGTTTGGCTTCAACCCGGGCTACGGCAGTCACGGCGGCTGGGACAAGGTTCCGCGCCAAGGCTTCCGTCCGAGGGGAGTGCGTGGTGTCGGGGCCCGTCGAGGCGGCCTTGCTGGTCGCTCCGGTAGGGGCAGAGAGGGGGGGGGGTGGCACCGCCGGCTTTTCAGCAAGCTGGTAGGCAGCCCCTTCCGATCCAGAGGCCTGTGGCGGCCAAGTCGGCTGCCCCGGCAATCGAGCAGGCGCCAAAAGTCACAGGTAACCAGCATGTTTCGGTGGTAATTGAAGAGTTAAGAGAAGAAGGAGATGGGAAGGCGCTGCAGCCAGTGGCCAAAGGGAAGCAGTGCTCGCGTTGCAACATCAAGGGGCATTTGGCAGCGGATTGCACTTCGGCAATCTATTGTGACATTTGCAATGTGCACAACGATCACTTGAACCATAGATGTCCAATTTTGATGCTCCCAAAACCGGTGGCACATGCAGTTGGGTATGCGGTGGCGGGGCTTGGTTTCTATCATATTGCTCATGCTCCACTTCCTAAGATGAAGGACACCAAGACGGGGCTGGTCAAAATAGTGGGAGGGAAACTCAATGGAGAGCAACTTATTGCACAACTTCAAAGGACAACAACGGGGAAATGGAAATGGGAACCGGAGGAACAAGAGGATGGCACCTTTGTAGTGGCTTTTCCGTCTAAGGCGGAGTTACAAAGGGCCCTTAGTTTTGGTTCTTTGGCTGTCCGGGAGAATGGAGTTATCACGGGGGTGAAGCTAGAGTTTGATGAATGGCATGACAAGGATAGTGGTTTCTTGCTCCCAAAAGTGTGGGTGCGGGTTACCGGCATTAGGAAGAGCTTGAGAGAGTACTTGAACCTTTGGGCGGTAGGGACAATTTTGGGGTCTACCCAAATGGTGGACATGAAGACTACCCGAAAGAGTGATTTTGGTAGAATTTTGGTGGCGGTTCTTGATCCCAAATTGATTCCATCAAGGCGGGATGTGGTTGTTGGAGACCATTATTTTGAACTCAAGTTTGAGGTTGAGAGAGAAGGGGTAGATGAGCATGGAGAAGAGGTGGTTTGGAGCTTTCTAGATAACAATGACAATGGCAATGATGAAAATGATAGTATGGATGAAGATGCACCAAATAAATCTCAAGAGGCCGAAAGAGATCCTAAGAGGTCTAAGAATGGAGACTCGTCTTTGGGAGAGGACAAAGAGAATAATGAGAACCAATCCTCAAAGAATCCGGTGCTTGAGGCCAAGTTGCATGCTATGGTGAACGAGATTCTTGATAAAGCTTGTGATGATCTTATCAATAAGTGTTGTGAAAGGGTCATGGCGGAGGAAGATGATGAGGTGTTTGTTGATGGATTAGTGGAGGAGGTGGTTTTGGAGGATGATCTTTTGTTGGAGGAAGAGGAAGATCTAGGCTTTAAAGCTAATACGTTTGTGTTGGAGGATCATCTTGTAAGAGACGTGGACAGGGAACCTGCTGCACCGGGTTTACATGATGTGCCTGTGCCTGACTTTGTTCTTGAGCAGCAGGGGGCGCAGCTAGCAGCAGCACATCAAGTGGCAGTAGTATCGCAGCAAGCAGCAGCAACAGTAGCACAACAAGCAGCAACAGCGGCACAGCTAACACCAACAGCGACACAACAAGCAGTAGCAGTAGCACAACCGGGTGGGCTGCTTGCAGCAGAGTTACGCAGCCAGGCGGGCTGCTTGCGGCAGCAACAGCGCAGCCGGGAGGGTTGTGCACGGAAATAAAAACAAATCAGGTTGCACCGCAGAACACGACAAGGGTGGTGTGGCTTTCTGATGAGCAAATCAAGCAGGCAAGCGAAGATCATGGGCTGGGAGAGGCAGCTGTGCCGGTCTCTGTTGCGAGAAAGAAGGGAGGACATGGGGTGCTGGTTCCTGCTGCTAAGGCGCCGGCACTCGGGAGATCATCGAGTTGCTCGCCCAAGGAGCGGGATGGAGGACGCTCACTGACTTGGGGATTCACCGACAAGGAGAAGATTGCAGCAGCGGCAAATATCAAGGAGGTTATGGTCACGCCGACTCGCTCGAGCCCACGGCTCGCGGCGTCGGGTGATGAGCATGTCATGGACAAAGTGGAGAGGCGGGCTGCATGGAGGAATTTGGAGGATGGTAACGATTCTTTCTCCTTTACCTCGCTTCATTCTTCTTTGTTGGCTTCTAATCTTAAGAATATTGGAATCAACTTAGGGAAGAATGATAGTGAAATCTTTGACTCGATTAGTCTTCTTAGAAACATAGAGACTAGTAGACTTGTTCCGACATCAAACTTTGATCTTGAGTTTGCCAACGATAATCTAGATCCTTTGTCTTTGTTAGAAGATCATTTAGAGGCTGAAAATGAGAATGATTTCATAATGGACAACCTCGCCCTTAGTCATTTATGTGGTGATTTGGCGGAGGAAGTGATGGATGATGACAGTGATCACCTAAGTTGTGATTACGAAACTGTCTTCGAAAAAACAAGTCCATGTCTTCTTTTAATAGAAAAAAGAGTAGGAAGCTATTGGTAGTTAGGAAGAATAAAAACAAAAATGGTGCCAAATGAAAGGAATTTTTTTGGAATAGCAATGGTCTTAGTGACTTGGCTAAATTTAGGTTCCTTTCGAGAGACCTCAAAAGAGCAGAAGCTAGACTTTATTGCGCTTTTAGAAACTGTAAAAAATGACTTCTCCCCATCAGTTCTAAGTAACATATGTGGTGGGAGGGATTTCTTTTGGCATTGGTCCCAACCTAACGGTAGTTCCGGTGGTATTCTTCTAGGGGTTAATCTTGAGATGTTTGAGGTAGGTAGTGTAGATGAGGGGGATTATTATGTCAATTTTACCTTAAGAAACAAAAGTGACGGCTTCAAATGGGTGCTAGTTGCCGTATATGGAGCCGCACAACCGGAATTTAAAGAGGAATTTCTTACGGAATTGGTTCAAGCTTGTGCCAAGGCTTCATTACCTTTAATGGTGGGGGTGATTTTAACATCATCGAAACCCACAAGAAAAGAATAATGACTGGTACAATGATAGATGGCCATTTCTCTTCAATGCCGTCATAGATAGCCTAGATTTGAGAGAACTTGACCTATCTAACCGACAATTCACATGGGCCAATTCAAGAGAGGTACCGACTTTTGAGAAATTAGACCGGATCCTGGTTTGCACGGAGTGGGAGTCGAAGTTCCCATTGTCGACGGTACAAGCGTTGACTAGGGAAATATCGGATCACACACCACTCCTTCTTAACACAGAGCAGTGGCACTCATCAAGCAAAACAACCTCTATTCAAATTTGAACTTGGTTGGCTTTTGCGGGATGGATTTCTAGAGTTGGTCAAGGAAATTTGGATCAAGGAATGCAAAGGTAATACATCACTTCAAATTTGGCAATCTAAGATAAGAAGACTTAGACAATTCCTTAGAGGATGGGCTAAAAATTTGAGTGGTCATTATAAGAAAAAAAAAGAGTTGATTAGGAAAACAGAAGAGTTAGATAAAAGGCTGAGTCCGTATCTGCTAAGCGATACGGAACTCAACCTCAAACATTGTCTAAAGGAAAGACTAGTGCAACTTTTAAGGGAAGAAGAGGTAAAATGGTACCAACGGGCCAAAACAAGTAAGTTGTTACTTGGGGATTGTAATACCAAATACTTCCAATTAATTGCTAATGGAAAGCACAGAAAGACAAGGATTTTTAAGCTAATGCAAGAGGATGGGATTATAGAAGGGGATGAGAACCTTAAAAATTACATTACCAAGTACTATAAAGGCATCTTTGGTGACTCACCTAACAATAATGTATCCCTAGAGGAGAGTGTTAGGGAGGATATCACTCAAGTGACGAGAGGAGGAAAATGCCTTACTATCCTCAGCCTTTACGGAAGAAGAGATTAAGAAGGCAATCCTTCAAATGAAACATAACAAGGCACCAGGACCGGATGGCTTCCCAGCTGAGTTTTATCAAGTTTTCTCGGGAAATTATTAAAGGCGACTTAATGGCACTTTTTAATGATTTCCATTCAGAAATTTGAATTTATTTAGCTTGAATTTTGGAGTAATTACATTACTTCCAAAACAACAAGAAGCAACTCAAATTCAACAATTTCGCCCAATATGCTTACTAAATGTTAGCTTCAAAATATTTACCAAGGTCATAGCGAATAGGGTGGCTCTAGTAGCTCAAAAGGTGATAAAACCTACCCAAACAGCGTTTATGTCCGGACGAAATATCATGGAAGGGGTAGTAGTACTACATGAAACAATACATGAAATGCATAGAAAGAAACTTGATGGAGTAATCTTAAAACTAGATTTTGAGAAGGCATATGACAAGGTGAATTGGTGCTTTCTTCAACAAACATTAAGGGTGAAAGGGTTTTCCCCACAATTATGTCAATGGATGGACCAAATTGTGAGAGGAGGAAGTGTGGCCATTAAAGTCAATGATGACATTGGCCATTATTTCCAAACAAAGAAAGGGCTAAGGCAAGGAGATCCTCTTTCTCCGATCCTTTTTAATCTAATAGCGAACATGCTTGCAGTTTTAATTGAAAGGGCGAAAGAGAATGGACAATTTAGCGGAGTAGTGCAACATTTAGTGGAAGATGGCTTATCAATCTTGCAATATGCGGATGATACCATTTTGTTCATGGAGCATGACTTAGCTCATGCCAAGGAACTTAAGCTAGTATTAAGCGCCTTTGAACAACTATCCGGCCTAAAAATTAATTTCCACAAGAGTGAGCTCTTTTGTTATGGCAAAGCCAAAGAAAAGGAGCAGGATTATGTTAATCTCTTTGGTTGCAAAGGTGGAAATTTCCCTTTCAAATATCTTGGGATACCAATGAACCACAGAAAACTTTCTAATAGTGATTGGTTGATTATTGAAGAGAAATTTCAGAAGAAGCTAAGTAGTTGGAAAGGAAAGCTTATGTCGGTAGGGGGAAGATTAGTGCTAATTAACTCCATACTCACTAGCTTAGCAATGTATATGTTGTCTTTTTTTGAAGTCCCTAGAGGAGTCCTTCAAAAATTAGAATATTTCCGTTCTCGCTTCTTTTGGCAAGGTGATGAGCATAAGAAAAAGTATAGACTTGCTCGTTGGAGTGTTGTATGCCAACCTAAAGAATTTGGGGGCCTTGGCATACAAAACCTTGAGGTACAAAATAAATGTTTGTTGAGCAAATGGTTGTTCAAATTACTTAATGAGGAGGGTATGTGGCAAACACTTCTAAGGAAGAAATATATGTCAAATAAAACCCTTACACAACTACAAAGACAACCTGGAGATTCACACTTTTGGGCAGGTTTAATGAAAGTAAAGGACATTTTCTTTGAAGGAGGGTCTTTCCTTGTGAAAAGTGGTACTCAAGTACGGTTTTGGGAAGACACTTGGTTGGGTAATGAACCTTTGGGCATAGTGTATCCTTCTCTTTATAATCTAGTTAGGCAAAAGAACGTAACGGTGGCTAATGTTCTAGGAACAAGACCGTTAAATGTTTCTTTTAGGAGAGCCCTAGTAAATGACAATCTTAGAAATTGGCATAAGCTAGTGGCCTCGGTGGTATTTGTGCAATTGAGTGAGGAAAGAGACATCTTTAAATGGGACCTAAGCAAGAATGGTCTTTTCACGGTTAAATCTATGTATTTAGCAATGATTCAACAAGGGGTAGTGCCTTGTAAAAGCCCAATCTGGATTATCAAAGTGCCTTTAAAAATTAAAGTTTTTCTCGTGGTTCTTACATAAAGGAGTAACTTTAACAAAGGATAACCTAGCTAAGAGGATGTGGCAAGGGGATACAGAATGTTGCTTTTGTACTAATATAGAAACAATACAACATTTGTTTTTTGATTGTCACATGGCTAGATTTTTATGGAATACTGTGCATATCACTTTTGGAATTTAACCACCTACTAGTGTTACACACATGTGTGGCTCTTGGCTTAGCGGTATTCACCCATCAACTAAGAAGCTAATACTAGTGGGAGCCACGGCGTTATGTTGGGCAATTTGGTTGAATAGGAATGATATGGTGTTCAATAGAACTAAATCCAACTCTTTCTTGCAGGTGGTTTTCAGGACAACCCATTGGATAAGATGGTGGTCGTTGCTTCATAAGGAGGAAGATCGCTTATGCTTGAAAAATGGGTGTCGGTTGTTGGAAATCATGATTATGCAAGTCTTTGCCAAGTTTGGTTGGAGTTTTCATCATAGGATTGAGGACTAATACCTTTCGTTGGGATTCCGTTGTCTTGTTTCGCTCCTAGAGGGCGTATTATGTAATTGGTGCTCTAGTAGATTTTCTTGTGGTTGTTGGAGTCTATGTACTCGGTTGTAAACTTGGCTTTGTGCATCTTTTTGGTGCAGTGGCTGGAACATGTTTCCATTATCTAAAAAAAAGAACTAGTCAAACACGTCGTCTCGTTCTTTCTTTAGGATGTATGTTTTGTCGGCGCAAAAACAACCCACTAATCTAAGATGGTCCTCTACTTTAAAATTTGGAGGCCACACCAAAAACTCCACTCCAGCGAGGCCCTCTAAAAGCAACTCCAGCCCCGTCCGTAAAAACGACCCTCCATTTCAGCCTTTGCAGGCCAGCCTCTATTTTTGAAGGTCCAATTTTATGGTCTCAACTCCAACCCAAATATGCAAAATCAGGCCTCTATTTGTGGACCCTACATGTCGGTGAGATTAAAAAACAACGACCTTTTCTAGCACCCGAGTCTCGGACCGCGCCACCGTTCGTCCAGCTCCTGCGCGTGCGCGCCGGTGCGCGCCACCGCCGCCGCTTCGGGTCCTGCGCGCAGGCCGTTCCTCCTGCTCCTGTGCGCCGGTGCATTGGATGAAGTATTTTCTATGCTTTATAACAAATTATAATAAAAGAGATGATGTATTTTCTATGCTTTTAAAGAGTAGATGTATTTTCTTTGAAAGATTTGATATGTTTTTCTATGTTTCTTCTCTTTCATTGCACAATTTATCATAAAAGAGACTATGCATTTTCTATGCTTCGAAAGATTTGGAGATCTACGCAGGACATTGACATCATTTAGAAAACCAAGTAGACCAAAGAAGGAGTGACATATCCACAAATCTTGAGATGTAACGGGCTTTAAGATCATGGTAGGACCATCCTTATACCCTGAGTACGCACCTCTCCACGATGTAGGGCACCTATCCCACTTCCAATGCATGCAATCTTCGAAACCAACAATTCCAGGAAACCCTCTTGCACTGCTGATGGCCAACAACCTCGTTGTGTCCCGGGTATTGGGACCCCTCAAATACTCTTCACCGAAGGCATTGGCAACAACCTCCACAAAATGTGTAAGATACTCAATGATGGTGCTCTCTCCCATCCAGACATAATCATCCAAGAAGTCAACCGAACTGCCTTAGGTAAGCATCCGAACGGCTGCAACGACCTTCTGAATTGGAGAGGCCCCAAGAACTCCAACGACATTGGGCTTCCGACAAAAGTAATCGTCATGAGCTTCTACTGCACCAACAATACACAGAAAGCGACTTGGACATCGGAAATCATCGTCTGAAATGCTTCGAGGATAGACACATTGGTCGCCAAAGTAATCCATATAGATGCGCTCATGACCGCCTGAAATGCCCCTCGATAAGTTGTGATAGACCCGACATTGAACCATGATACTTTCTCTTGCACTTGCTCCTCCTCCAACCCTCATGGAGATCGGCAATGATCAAGAGGTCATCAACATCGGAATCATCCTCTTCCTTCCACCAACGGGCATTTCTACATCGAGAACTTGACATCTGTAATTACAACAAAAAACAATAATCTCAGTTAATATAGATAACAATTCCCCACTCTTAAGCTTATTCAAACATGTTTAAATAGATGACATAATCTTCCTCACATCAAATTGGTAAGGCACTCCATATTGCAAAGAAACACAACTATTGCAATTGCAATCATCATAGCTACAGTTGAACAAGGATGAAACTACCAAAGCAACATACTTGAGGATTCATCCTCCAATTGTTCAACTTTTATGGATCATATTTTACGTTTGGGCAGCAAGCAAGCAAGAAGTCAGCAAGTCGATTATTATCGGTCAAACATTTAGTAGATGAAACACTACCACGTCAAATTTTTACTCTCCAACCAAAACAAAGTCCTGTTAACCTCGGATTATATGCTGAGAAACAAACCATTACAGTCAATCATAGGTACAGTTGAACAAGGCTGAAACTACCAAAGCAACAAAATTGAGGACGGCAGATCTATTATCAGTAACATTCAATATATGAGACATTGACAAATCAAATATAATTCCCCATAAAAACAGAGTAACAGTCCTCAGCTAACTAAATCCAAACAAATCCTATTGCATCATTAGAAATTTGAGGCGTATCACTTAAAAAAAACAAATGTAAGAATGCATGGAACTATTCAGATTACTGTTCCTTTCCTCCGTTTTATTATGCTAAAAGCATTTTAGGATTTGCCTCTATCCCATTTTAAAATCGAGTCCAGCATAATATTGGTGGACCTGCTTCATACAAACAACTGTACTGAACCTATGAAAAGCTTTCCGTATTTGCTTAGTTGAACAAGTTTATAGATGAGAGACCCCGTTCCGGATAGCATCCACGGTGGAGATCGTGCAGCTTGCGGGAGGCCATGGCGACGTTCTGGATAGCATCCACGGTGGAGATCGTGCAGCTTGCGGGAGGCCATGGCGACAGAGCTTGCGGGAGCGGTGGCGGAGCGCACCGGCGCACAGGAGCAGGAGGAACGGGCCTACACGCAGGACTCGAAGCGGCGGCAGCGCGCACTGGCGCGCCCGCGTAGGAGTCGGACAAACGGCGGCGCGGTCTGGGACTCGGGTTGCAGGAACGATCGTCGCTTTTTTTTTATCTCGCTGACATGTAGGATTCACAAATAGAGGTCTGATTTTGCATATTTTGCTGGAGTTGAGACTATAAAATTGGGCCTGCAAAAATAGAGACCAAGGCCCCGTTCTTTTCTTCCTCTCTAAAAATTAACACTGTCACATTAAAGAGAATCTTACTATTTATGAATATTTTAATCAATTTAACAACAAAACCCTTTTGACAGATTGGTGCTAATTTTCGAGATAAATTTAATGAGCTTAATTAATTTATGTTTTGCTAAAGTGATGCTACAGTAACCATCTTCTAATCACGACTTAATTAACCTGATTAGATTCGTCTCGTGAATTAGTCTAGGGGCCTGTAATTTATTTTATAATTAAATTTTATTTAGTACTTTTAAATAGTAAGATTCTTTTTTATGTGACAGCTATAAAGTTTAAACACCAGAAAACGAACACACCCCGAGTGCAAAGGCCGAAATGGAGGACCATTTTTACAAGCCGGGCTAGAGTTGCTCTAATCTCATACTTGTGGACCGCAACGGTGGCGTCCTGCACATAAAGAGATTGCGTGTACGTGGATGGCGGAAGAGGAGCTTGACCATGTCGACGTTGAAGTTCTCGAGGGCCAGGTGGAAGGGCGTTAAACGATTAAGCTGGCGACCGTTAGGATCGGCATGAAAAAATACCCTTAAACTACTTGTAAGTATTTTTTCAATACTACTTGCAAGTATTGTGGACGAAAAACTTCTCTTTCCAAAAGCACCTATAAGGAAGTCACCCTTTTGGTTTGCTTTTCAGTTTAGAATGAAAAAGTCGCAGCCAAAAACCCAACTAAAGGGACACTGAATCTTTACATAATTGTTACAACGACCGTGGACGCCTTCAGAACGAAAGTTCCAATGCTCTTCTCCGAAAGGTGATCCATTATACTCCCTCAGTTTTTAAAATGATGACGTTAGGACAAAAAAAACTTAGTTCATTTTTGAACTAACAATAACAAAGTTGTCCTAACGACATCAATAGAAAACCGGAGAGAGTACTGCCTAAGGGTCCCTTTGGATTGAAGGAAAAATAAAAAAAATTAGAGGATATGAATTATAATGGATTTTTTCCTACGTGATGATTTGGTTTATAGGAAACCAAATGATAGTTTCCATAGGAATGGGTCAAAAATGATTTGGTTCATAGCAAAACATAGATTCATCTCGAATATTAGCACCAAACTGTCAAACAAGTTTTATCATTAAATTGATCGAAATATTCATAAATAATAAGATTCTCTTTGATGTAACAGTGATAAATTTTAGAGGGCAGAAAACGAACATGCCTTGATTTTGGTGAAAACAAAGTAAGAGGTTAGATCTCTTTTTCTTTCCTTCATTTCTCCTCCTAAGTAAGATAATGCTATTGATTCCTTTAGGGCGTGATTGGTTGGCCGCATGCGGCCGAGCCTGCAGCTCTCCGTCGTTTGGTTCGCTGCATGAGAGCGTCCACACTGGTTCCAGGTGCAGCTAGCTTATGGGACTCATAAAAGATAAATAGAGTTAAGTTAGTATTTTCCATAGCTTTAAAGATGTCAGTGAATTGTTTGGATGAAGTGATGGCTGAGCAGAATTGTTGTGAGTGAGAAAAAATTCTGTAGCTAACTGCTGTGGACTCTAGGCTTGGTTATTGGTGGTTGTCACAGCTGGAGCTAGCTTCAGCACTGCTCACATCTGCTACGGTAATGCAGAACGTGCAGATGCACGTGGCACCTTGGAGCTAGCTGCACCAAATACCGATGGAGAGGCCCTGAGCGTTGGGACCTGTCCCACGCATGTAAAAGCGCTGCTCGAGCCAGGCTCTACGGAAACGAGAATGAGGGCCTGTTCGTTTCCAGCTATATAATTTTTAGAGGGTCAAATCAAAGAGAATTTTATCATTTTGGAGTACTAAATAAAGTCTAATCTCAAAACTAATTGCAGACCCCCTATCTAATTTACGAGACGAATCCAACGAAGGTAATTATGGTGCTATTAGAAGATGTTTACTGTAGCATCACTGTAGCTAAACATAGATTAATTAGGATCATTAGATTCGTCTCGCAAATTAGAGAGGGGATCGCGACATAGGTTTTATTATTAAATTAATAAAAATACTACTAAATAGTAAGATTCTCTTTGATGTGACAGATATATAAATTTTAGAGGGTGGAAACGAACGAGGTCTGAGATCCGTTTCTAACGGACCTGGCTCACAGCATGCAACAGATTAGCTATTTAATGACAATATTAGTAAATACCTAGTATAATCTAATTGATATTAGTACATTTAAAAATAGATTACACCTTCATATAATAGAGTAATTATTATATTATAGATTTGAACTAAATAAATATTAGTTTACTATTTTTTATTTATTTTAAATTTTCTATAACAGATACTTGTACAATCAACCAAACACCATCTTCTCAACCAGGCTAAATGGATGCAACGAATCAAACAAAGCAACCTTGCATGTACTCAGGCAGGCTGATAAGAGCCTGGCTCCCAGATACGGGCCAAGCTGGTGTCAACCGATAACCATCGCACCCTTATTTTTCCTATGAGCCTAACAAAGGACTACTCATCTCAATTTCTATGTTTTTCATTCCAAAACATAGTAACTTAATTCCTACATTTTTTCTTATTTCTTTATTTTTCCTATCCTACGTTTCAAGGAAATTAGCGTGCTTTGTCGGCCTGTAAGTTCGCATGTTTTATTGTGCAAGGTGTGGCTGAAGAAATGACACCGAACAGCTGAACGCGCAAGAAGAGACTCTAGTCTTTCAGTCGGTGATAGGCTCATATCTTAAGGCCATGTTGCAGTGCAGGTTTGCAACATGTGGCTGTTTTTTTTCAATTAATCGCCCGGTTGTATTGTATTGCAGTAGAGAGAAACTGTTAGAATAACTAAATTGCTGCTAACATTTTTCCTGTTTTTGTACGACAGTTTATTCGAGCTGTTTTATTGACATAATAGTCCATTTCTCACTCAAGTGGAAAGATCAGCACGATGACCTGTAATAATACTGCAGCACTATACTGGAGTGCTGGTGCCGAGCTGAAAAACACTGCATTGACGATGTGGTTTCAGAATATTTTGCAGCTCATGTTTTGATTGCTAAGGGTGTGTTTGGTTGGACTGTGGCTGTAAAAAAAGATTGTAGGCTGTGGGTTGTAGAAAAAGCAGTTGTGGGTTATGAGCTGTGAAAAAGCTGAAAGCCGTTTGGTAAAACAGTTGTGGCTTTTCAAAATTTACTAACATACCCTACTTATCATCATATATACGTACATATATACCATCATATATACGTATATATATACATACAAATATATATATAATACATTTTATATTCATATATTTATTTATATCATATATATATAAGATATAATAAATAAATAACTAAGCACACAATATTTACATAAGATATATGTATATAATAAATAAAAGTCATATAACATATATATTACATGTATATATATACATATATATACATATGTAGGTAATTTCTTCGAACTTGTGAAAGCTAAAACCAGAAAAGACACCTCCACACCTGCTTTCGAAATGAACTAGTAAAAAGCTGCTTTTGACTTTGGCTTTTGTTGGCAGCCAACCTCTTTGGTTGGGCTACTGGCTTTTGAAAAAGTCAAAGCCAGAAAAAGCCCAACCGAACACACCCTAAGTCCTTCTAAACTAAAAAAATCGCGGTCTATATCCTCACTCGCTTTTCTCAACATGTAACAGCAGAATCATTCCCTGTTTTTTTTCAAACGACGCACATGATTCTAGAAGTGTTCGTTTTCAAGGGTCTAAACTTTAGAGCTATCACATCAAAAAGAATCTTACTATTTAGAAGTAGTAAATAAAGTTTAATTATAAAATAAATTACAGACGCCTAGACTAATTTACGAGACGAATCTAATGAGGTTAATTAAGTCGTGATTAGAAGACGGTTATTGTAGCATCACTTTAACCAAATCTAAATTAATTAAGCTCATTAGATTCATCTCGAAAATTAGCACTAATCTGTCAATAGGGTTTTGTCATTAAATTGATCGAAATATTCATAAATAATAAGATTTTCTTTGATATGACAGTGCTAAATTTTAGAGGGCAGGAAACGAACAGTCCTTAGATCAAAAAGGATGATATAATGCTAACCAAAGCTTCTCTTTCGGCTTCTCGCATGCAGCTGTGTAAAGCAGGTTCCTCTGGTCAAAAAAGCTACAGAGATAGCCTGACGCTCTGCTCTGCACGCATTGCGTGTTCCCATTCGTGAATGCAGACTTGCAAACGTCCAAAACCCCACACAAGAACAGGAGCATGACTGCATGAACGCACAACTTTTGCTGTTGCAAACGATGAGCAAGATGAAGCCGCAATAACAGAAAACAAAACCAAAATTTCTTGACATAATAATCCATTTCTCAAGTGGAAAGATCAGCATCAATGAGCTGTGATACTACTGCATCTTCACATCTTTTCTTTTCGGAACAGATGGAGTCCCAACGGTCACCTAACGTCTCGAGCGACTGCCATGGCGACGAACCCCCTCCACGCAAAAATCCCGATCCCCAATCCAAGATCCAGCTTCCAACCTCCAAATCACCACTCAAAATCCTCCAGAGAAGCGCATCCACCCACTCCAATCCCGATCCCCGAAGCGACGCCCAGCTCCTCCAAGTTCTCGCCAAAGAACGGAGACTTTGATCCACCCGGATCCCAACCGAAGCCCCACTATCTTTGAAGCTCAGTTGATACCGCGCCCCATCCAGGGGAGACCTGGACAAGTGCTGCGGAAACAACGCCGCAGAGAAGAAGAGAAAAAGACAACAACGAAGCCATTCGAGGTGAGGCCCTGTTACTCGGCTCTGTTCCCCCTTACAAGGCCAGGCGTTCTTTTGCGAGAGGTTGTCCGAGATGGTCCGATCAGGCTGCATCCCCGAGCAGCATCGGCCAACGCCTTAACTCCAGCTCGTCCTCGGCTGATCGGCGGCGAGTTCACTTTGCCGACGCCGATGAACTGCAGCTGTTCTGTCCGGATGCTGCCCCATCACGAGTCCGAGAGAATGGGCCGCTTGTTGACGCCGGTTTTTGACCAAGGGACCCATTGTCGGCGACTATAGGTCAAAAGAGGGCCGGTGGGCCGAAGGCCGACGGCCGCATGAACGAGTAAGAGGCGCGTCCCTCCCGGGAGTCGTGCACGGATGCCAATCGAAGAGCATAATATTGATGGGCCTGGCCCACGTTGTAAAATTAGAAATAATAGTTTAATTTTGGAAAGAGATCCTAGTCGGTTAGGAAATCGGCCCAAAGAGGGTCCGAGTAGGATTCTTTGTGCCGGGTATAAATGTGTACCCAGGTGTAACACTGTAAACTCGATTCACATCCAATATAACTTTCGGCGCATCGCCAAACCCTAATTTTCTGCTAAGTCTTTACTTGTTTTCGCGGGGATCTTCGGGGCTCCGGTCGACAATACGTTGGCTTGATAAGGTAATTATGTTGTCTAGTTCTCGGCGCATTGTTCGTAATTAGATGGCTTAATTGCTAGTTATCCGGCGACCGGATCTGTTCTTGATCGTCGTAGTGAGTATCGGCGGGATGAGTCAAGTCGACCTGGTCCGGGCTAGTGGTGGAGGTAGTTTGACTTGTCCTACCTCCCCGTCCCAGCCTTTGCTCGCAACGCCGATTGGCTCGGATCTGGTCGTCCGAGTCACGATAGCCGCTATGAGAATTCTTTTACATCTTGGCCGATTCGATCGTGCAGATTCGGTTGACGTGTCCTGTGTTTGCTTTTGCGATAGTTGACTTGTCCTAGGCGCATGCAGCCGATTGGCTAGGATGTAGATCTACTTTCATAGTTAAGGCGTTTATGATTGTGCTTGTCCTGAATCGGCCGGGCGTGCGCGGCCGTTAGACTCTGGTCCGATCGCGTGCCATCGGTTGACTTGTCCTGTTGGAGCGACTGGTCGATTCGAGATCTGTGTGGTTGTATTTGTCTTACTGATCTTTCGGAGTGTTTAGCCGATTGTTTATCACGTTCATTAGCTGTTTTATGTTCAATTAGTGCCAAATCGGTTAAAGCTGCCTTTGAACCTGAGTTATTAGTATGATTTCATTGATCATCATTATCCATCTAGGTAGATCTAATAACTCATCTGTTATAATCGATGGCGAGAATCGGCCGGATGCCCGATCGGCCGATTCATTGCTACGATTGATGATTGAACCATCATTTTGCTATCAAATTAATTACATCCCATTAATAATTACCTTGTTTATATTTTATTCGATAATGCATCCCTGCAAGGTCTTAATGATTTGATTGCTCACCGACGAAATCGGCTGCTAGCCACCGATCGTATGTTATAGCGTCGGCCGATTTCGTATCGTTTGTATCACGATTCGATTGCCTGGCATTTAATACATAAATGGATGGGCCGTGCTGCTCCCTGTCGATGGCCGAATTTTGTCTATCTTACGCCAGAATCGGCCACGGCTGCACATCGGCCTATCCGGGCCGATGACCCGGAATTTTACACTTTTTATTGTCTTTGTTGGTTTGCGGGAAAACCATCCGGCACGCACCAGCGCACACGAGAATCGGCGAGCCGAGCCGGTCCGTTGGGAGCACGGGGCCCTGCGTCGGCCGGGGTTTCGGTGGACTCTCCGGACAACGGTGTGTTGGCGACTTTTGACGTCAACACCGCTCCACCTTCTTGGTCTCGAGGCCCGAGTGCTGGATTAAGGCCCGATTCGACCACCGAAGGCATAACCCTAGCATGCCTCCCTCCGAATTCTGGTATGGGCGGGAAGAATTTGAGCGGGTTTTTTCCACTAGCCCCTGGTTTTCCACGGATGTGACGGACAACCAACAGCAGCAATGGCAGCTGGTGAAGAGTAAATACTGGTGGAGACGTGGAAAAAGACGCAACATTTACTCTCCCCTCTACATCCGCGCCGGGTCCGCTTTTCTTCCGGGAGAAGACTCGAGGCCGCTGTCCGAACTCGTCTAGCACGCGACCACAAAGTGGCACAATGCAGAGATCCTAGTAAATGCTGGCGATGCGGAGGCAGCGGCCATATCTCTTCCATCTGCAAAAGTAACATTAGACAATCTCCAACTCACAAAGCTTCTCATCGCTCACCCCGGTCGTCCACCACCACAAGGCACTCACACGCTTCATCCCCCTCACACCAAGATCCAGTTCCCTTGATGGATCGCCGCCGCTCTCGGCCGGAGGGCCGAAGCCGAGAGACCTGGCCAACAATCGGCGGAGATCTCCGGGTGGCGGCCCGGCCGGATCGCGCCCTCACCAAGACGCAGTACGCGACGTCGCCCATTTCGAGCAAGAAAGGCGTGCCCCTGGTGGCAATGCCATTGACTACCCCGGCAATCCGCGGTTCCGGCCACGTGTGGAGTTCAAGATGGCGCAGATCAACGCACCAATGCAAGAGCGCCAGGAAATGCTGCGAGTCGAGCACTCGTTGGTAACCGAGGAAGGTCCGGCAGGACTCACCAGCCGCCGTGAGTTGGAGGCGGCGGTGCAACAACACTTCGGGATTAGTAGGTATGAGTTTCAAGTCTTTCGCAGCAAACCGGAGCCTTTCATTATCATTTTCAATGAGTCCGCTGCAAGAGATAGAGTATACCTTAGAGGGTTCATTCGAGAAGGTCCTTATGAACTCCGTTTCCACCCTTGGACGTTAGACCTGCATGGTGACAGAACCGTGGTGCCTTATCATGTTAAGCTTAGTCTAGAAGGGCTACCACGAGCATGCTTGGTTTCAAGAAATTGCTGAGAAAGTCCTTAGCGACGAATGTGTCATCCATTACGTGGATGAGAGCACACAGAGACGAGGAGGATCGGCGAGCTTATGTCTGCTGGGGGTTTACTCAAGATCCAAGTAGGATCCCGCAACCGGTGTATCTCACGCTCACAAACTTGGGGAACAATCAACGCCAGAGATCTGTCTGTAACCTTTACCAGGCCGCGCAACATCAAAGGTGGTGTTACATACCGAGTCTTTATTCATCTGGATTATGTGGAAGATCTCTTCTTCTATCACCACCCGCCGGAAGAGTTAAGAGCCGAGGGTAGAATTCGATTCGAGAGAATTTGTGTGGGAGTATGGACGAGCTGATGGGGACATTGATGATGATGAACTACTGCAACCTCCTCGTCATCGCAATGGTGGGCATGACACTGCATGGCCCCCAGAGATGATGATGATGAAGACCGTGGCGGACGGCGGTCAAGACCGCGTGACCTTGTTCGAGAGGGTCACAGGCTGCTTTGATGTGCGAGGCAGGGAGCGAGGAAGAAGTCGGGAAAGGAGCCACGGCCACAGCTGGTACCAAGGCGAATCCTCACGCCGCAGAGCCTCGTGCTTCACCACCGCCTTCGCGTGACCGTGCAGCCCCGACGAACGTCGGGCGCTGCGGAAACTTTGGGCTGAAAAAGGAGAGCCTCACCTCCCTAGCACCCAACAGGAAGAGAGGCAGACCGGATCCGATAAAGCCCATTGGACTTCAAAGCTGGGCTCGATGTAATTGAGATTATTCCTCAGGAGGACGCATACCGGACCATGTTCCCGGCAAATGATCTGCAGACTGTTGCCCACAATATACCAGAGTTGTCACCACCTTCCGAGCCCCTGTTTGGTCTGCATGCCAATAACAAATCAACTGAAGCAATCACAATTATTCCTCAGCACATAAATAGCATCACTCAACCGATGCACTTCGGACAGCCGAACAAGGAAGCACCGTTGACGGATCGGTTCCCACGGATGCAGCAACAAACCGAACCAGCAGTGTTAAGCACCGAGCACGTCCAAGGGCAACAAGAAGGCACACCGGGCTGTTCTGCTCCAGCACATACTGTTGATGTTCAGACTGAATCGCTAAACATGGAGGGAGAAGCAAGTGCCTCAAATGGCAGAATGGGGCCCCCAAAGGGCTGCAGAACACGAAGACTCCGGTAGCAGTGCAACGATCCAGCCACTACATCAAGCTCCTGCAAATGAAGTAATCATAGACCCCATGATCTCACCCGATCCGACTACAGCCTTCCAAAATGCCATTCTTGCCCCCTAACCGATGCTATTCTCGCAGCCTCCGGAAGTCAACACCACACCAAAGAGAAAGATGAAATCAACACAAACAACAACGCCGACAAGCACCGACCCTACTCCACGAAGCAGTCCACGTCTCAAACAAAAGAATAACCAGGGGAAACCGGTGGTCAAGCTCGCGCAAGAAGCCATTGCAAAGAAGTGGGGAATCATACCCGAGAATCAAGTTCTAGATGACATCACCTTGCAGCAGTACCTCGATCTCTACAAGAAGCCGTTGACTCGATGAAGCTGTGGAAGCCATCAACGAACTATCCAAGGTGCAGCAAAAGAAGAAATGCAAGAAACCCATCCCAAGCAATCAAGTCGACGGTCCGGCCCAAGCAAAAGAAGAGGGCCAAGCAAGAGAAGGGGCCTCAGCCCCTAGCCTGATTCCAGGCCCGCAAGTAGTTGCCTATTTTGTTGTGTCATGTATCTCATGCAGCCTTCGATCTTCGTTTATTATCTAGAACCTCGAACTTTTATTCCCGAGGGGTTGCCGCTCTCGACTATTCACAACTGTTGTTATCAGTTGAAACTATTGGCTGTAATATTTTGCACCCATCACTCCTTGGGTTTAATTTGGAGGTTAGCCCTGCAGAACTACTTCCTTCGGCATAATGCCATGCAGGTCGGTTGTTCCCATGCTTTCCCCATGGATGAATTCTCCCCGAAGTGCATCATACTATGTCTGGATTGTTAAAAGTTTTAAGAGCCCTGTTAGAAGAAAGGATCCTAGTCGGTTGTTTTCTTTTCTTACCCATGGAACAACCCACTCGCTGATTACGATCATCGACATGGAATGTGCGGGGTATCAACAGCACAAGCACGCCAAGAAGACGTCAAACAGGTGGTGCAGATTCAAAAACCGCAAATAGTCTGCTTACAAGAAACAAAAATGGCTAACATTTCCAGAGCGGTAGTTTCTAGTACCCTGGGTCATGATTTCGTGACGAATTCTGCTTCTTACCGGCAGATGAGACAAGAGGGGGTGTCCTAATTGCAGCTAATCACCGTTTCTTCCACATATCGGACATCAGCCAAACAGCCAATACTATCTCCGCCACAATACATGATAACCGCACACAAAGACAAGTGGACAATTACAGGTGTATACGGGCCTCGACTGCCTGTCAATAAGAAATTATTCATAGAAGAACTAAGATCCCTCACCGACATGGTGAAGCCGGCCTGGCTGGTGCCGGGGGACTTTAACTTAATCTATCGTGATGAGGATAAGAACAATGGTCGTCTCAACCGGAGGATGATGGATCGTTTTCGACGAGCACCGAACCACATGCAGGTTAAAGAGGTGCCATTGTTGGGACGACGCTTCACTTGGTCTAATCAGCAAAGGAACCCGATAATGACACGAATCGACAGGGTGTTCAGCATCGCTGCATGGGAAGAATTATATCTAGAGCCAACTCTGCATTCCCTGTCGTCGTCTATTTCGGATCACTCCCCCTTCTGCCGAGGGCACTTGAGCACATCACGACTCCCCCATATTCAGATTTGAATCGCATTGGCCTCTAATGCCGGGGTTCCATGAAACGGTTCAGCAAGTGTGGGAAAAGCCGGTGAGTAATACTCGGAGCCCAATGATGGAGCTGCATATCAAACTTTCCCGAACCGCAAAGGCCCTCCGCATATGGTCCGGAAAGCTCATACCACAAGGCCGTTTAGCCTCGGCGATTTGCCGTGAAGTGATTCACCAGCTGGATGGGGCACAAGAGCACGGACTTCTCTCCCAAGGGGAAATAGACCTCCGAAAACTTCTCAAGCAACGGCTGTTAGGCCTAGCAGCAATTGAAAAGGTGCGTGCAAGGCAAAAGTCTAGACTCACCTGGCTAAGAAAAGGTGACGCAAACACTAAATATTTTCAGGCCATGGCCCAACATCGAAAGAAAAAGAATTACATCTTATCTCTAGAAACAGACACAAGAGTGGTGTACGACCAGCAGGAAAAACACAAAACAATCTTTGATCACTTCAAAGCGCAGATTGGCACTTACTCGCAAAGGCAATGCGGTATCAATCTTCGGCGTCTTGGATGGGCCCCGAGAAATATGGACCACCTTGACACACTGTTTACAGAGGCAGAAGTGGAAAGCACCATCAAGAGTCTACCCAATGAGAAGGCACCGGGACCGGATGGATTCATCGGCCTCTTCCTCAAATCCTGCTGGAGCATAATCAAGTCAAACATTATGGAAGCTTTTATGCAATTCTACAATATGAACCAGCAGGACCTACATTTCCTCAATCAAGCATATGTTGTGCTGATCCCCAAGAAGTTGAATGCAGCAAAGGTGGCGGACTTTCGACCTATCAGCCTCATACATACCTTTGCCAAGCTGATCTCAAAAGTTTTAGCGAACAGAGTCGGGCCCGTAGCTTCCAAACCTTGTTTCAATGAACCAGAATGCTTTCATCAAAAAAAGATGTATCCATGATAACTTCCAATTTGTACACCAGGTAATAAGGGACCTACACAAGAAGAAAATACCGTCGCTTTTCATCAAGTTGGACATCTCCAAAGCATTCGACACGGTTAGTCGGGCATACCTCCTTGATATCATGTCATTCCTTGGGTTTGGATTACGATGGAGAAACCGGATCTCAATGTCTGTGGGGCACAACATCATCCTCCTTCTTACTCAATGGTGAACCAAGAATGAGATTGCGGCATTGTAGGGGGTAAGACAAGGAGATCCGCTCTCCCCTATGCTCTTTCTCCTAGCTATGGAACCTCTTCACAGGATGTTCCAGCTTGCTCAAACATGTGGGTTACTACAGTTTTTGCAACAAGACTGCTCCAACTTCGGAATGTCCCTTTATGCAGACGATGCGGCGGTATTCATTGCGCCCAAATCATGTGATCTCCAAGTGACAACAAGGATCCTTGACATATTTGGACAGGCATCCGGACTGAAAACGAATATTGGCAAGACCGAGTTCTACCCTATTCGCTGCCATGGCATTAATCTGCAGGACATCATAGGCCCCGCAATCAAATCTCTCAATTCCCCTGTACATATCTCGGTCTACCACTCCACTATCGCAAATTGCCAAGATCGTCGGTTCAGCCATTGGTCAATAAGATTGCTGGACGAATGCCGGGGTGGAAGAGAGACTTACTCACTTATCCAGGAAGGGAACTAGTCACAAAGACGGTACTCTCAGCCATGCCTACATACTTCATGACAATATTTGAACTTCCGGCTTGGGCAATCAAACAAATTGACCGCTACGGAAGGTCATTCCTATGGCGAGGTGAAGACCCGGACAAGGTGCGAGGAGGTCATTGCCTGGTAAAATGGTCCATGTGCACAAGGCCAAAGAAGTTGGGTGGTCTAGGAATACAAGATCTAGAACGTTTTGGAAGAGCACCGAGACTTAGGTGGCTATGGCACTTGTGGGATGAATGTGAAAGACCATGGAAGCGCCTCCGAAACATCGCAACAAAGCAGATCGTGAGCTATTCTTCATCTCCACTGAAATTACAATAGGGGATGGTAAGAACACGCCGTTCGGGAGGGTCGATGGTTACATGGGGTCTCACCCAAGGAGCTTGCGCCAACACTCTACAGGGAAGCGAAGTTCAAATTTCGCACAGTCCACCAGGAACTAAGTAATGGAAATTGGATAAAAAATCTGCGTACCCTGAATTCGGAAACTCTAATGGAAGAATTTGTGCTGCTTTTTACAGCTCTCTCTAACATGCAGCTCAACAATCAAAAAGACAAGATCAGATGGCGGTGGACGGCAGACGGGGTTTAACTCTAATGGAAGAATTTGTGCTGCTTTTTACAGCTCTCTCTAACATGCAGCTCAACAATCAAAAAGACAAGATCAGATGGCGGTGGACGGCAGACGGGGTTTACTCGACATCATCTGCATACCAAATACAATTCATCGGATCGTACCCGGACTACACGGCATCCACATTGTGGCAGGCAAAAACGGAGCCCAAATGCAGATTCTTTGCCTGGCTTGCAGTTCATGACAAAGTCCAAACCGCGGAGAACCTCGCTAAAAAGAATTGGCCTCACAATCCCACCTGCAGCTTATGCTACTGTCAGCCGGAAACGACCGCCCATCTGCTGACAGAATGCAACTTCACGGAGGCCACCTGGGATCGAGTTGCGACGGCCCTACAATTAAGACAGCCAGTCCGTCAGTTTAACAAGGGCGGAGTCAAACAATGGCTTCAAGCAATTCAGAACTATGGCTCTAAGAAAGACCAAAGGCAAGTAGCCGGGGTAGTCTTCTATTTCTGGTGGAATATTTGGAAAGAACGGAACAGACGAATTTTCCAGCAGGAGGAGAGTTCGTTTCTAAATGTCTCTTCGCTGATAATTGAGAACATCAGGCTCTTTAATTCTGCGGACTTGGGATGATGTTGCTTCCCTCACTAGGACCTATTGCCGTTTGTATTTTGAGGCTTTTGCCGCTGCTCTCTTGTTTTGTCTCTCCTGAGAGTGAAATGCGCTCTGAGGAGCCTGGCCAATGGCCGGGTTAGTTTCGTGTAATCTTTAGGATGTATGCCTCCTTTTTCTTCTTAATGAAGGGCAGAGCTCCTGCCGTTATTTCAAAAAAAAAAAAAAAAAAGGTTGACGTCCACCCCTTCGGAATGAGCTGTGATGAGGCTCATTGACATAATAATCCATTTCTCAAGTGGAAAGATCAGAATCATCACCTGGTCTATATCTTCACTCGCATTTCTCGATATTTTAGATGCAGCAAGCATTTAGCGGCAGAACTACATGTAATCAAAGAATCATCTCCTGGTCTTATTTTTGAACGACGCTCATGATTCTAAAATTACTCGAACGATGATCCAGGTAGCCCACACGATGAGTACACGTAGATCAAAGGATGATACTAGCACAAATGCTAACCAAAAGTCCAAAACTACTCTTTCTGCTTCTCACATGCATCTGTGTGACTGTGTAAAGCAGGTTCCTCTGGTAAAAAAGCAAGAGATAGCCTGACGCTCTGTGCACTGAGTACAGGGTTGTTGCGTGTTCCCATTCGACGACGCAGGCTTGCAAACGTCCAAAACCCCACAACAAGAACAGGAGCATGAAAGCACAACTTTTGCTTTTGCAACCGATGAGCAAGAGGAACCCGCAAGAACAGAAAACAAAACTAAGGATGATCCAGGTAGCCCACACGAAGAATACACCTGAGCATGCACAGGGGAAATTATCGCAAACGGTGAACAACGCACAAGAGCAAACACAGAAGCAAGATGCTAACGAATTACTTCGCATACCACATTGCCATTACCCATCCTAATCGAGTTCATACCAGGATCACCAGATGATAATAACAGCACGAACAGAAAGGTAAACAGGGTGCAGACAACACCAAAATGCATAAACGAAACCATGAGAAGGTCCTCATCTCTCTCCCTCAACCTCTCCATCGGCAACATGCTCAAGTCCCTGCGCGACCACAGGAGCTCAGACCGGCCGATCGAGGGGTCCCCACCGATCACTTGATGGCGACGTGGAGCACGTCCTTGCGCTCCTCGTGCTTGATCTTGGGCACGGTGACCTTGAGCAGGCCATTCTTCATCTCCGCGCGGATCTGGTCCACCTTGAATCTCTCGGCGGGGAGCTCGATGCGGCGCTTGTAGCTCACATCGATGCCGTCGTAAATGTCCTCCTCAAAGGGAGCCTTCTTCCGCTCGCCCTTGATCACCAGCACGTTCTCATCCTCCACCCACATTTTCACGTGTTCCTTCCCCAAATCCGGCAGCACCACCTTGATCAACGTCTCTGCCTTGTCGTCCTTGGCTAGCCACCACCCGGGCCCGGCCCTCGGCATGGCCAGCTCCCCTCCAGCTCAGATAGCAGGCAGACCCGGGATGGCGGGCCGAGCTGGTCGACCACGTCTGCAAAACGAAAATCAGGAACGCACGCCGGTCAGTACTCCGCTCGCCGCGAGCAAAACGAACGGAAAGGAGCCGTGAAACAAACGAGAGGCACCGGGGCGCGCGGAGAGGCGGCGGCGACGCGTACCTGCCGCTGGCGATGAGAACTCGGGGCTGCCGGAGGAGTCGTCCTCCTCGCAGTCGCAGCCGCTGGACAGCTTCACACTGCCGTCGTCGTCGTCGGGGCGGCTGAGCGGCGAGCCCCAGCTGAAGAGGTGGCGGGCGGCAGGGACGGACGCGGGGCGGAGCGCGTACCAGGCGACGCGGGGCGCACCGGACGGCGAGGCGAGGAGCTTCTTGGCGAGGCCGGCCAGCGGGGCCCCTTGGAGGCGACGGCGGAAGCCATGGGCGGATGGAGATCAGCACTCGCTCTCTCTCGCTCTCTCCTGGTTTGGGTCCTTGGATTCCTTCCGGGCTTGCGGTGTGAACGGTGAGGCGTGATGTGAACTCTGAGGAGCAGGTGGGGTGGGGTTTATGTGGCGGCTGTGCCTTCCCGGGAAGGCATTTCATCAGCCGCACATCACACAAACGTGTGCTATCCCACTTCATCATGCAAATTGCGGGTCCCAGCTGCACAAATCCCGAAAGCAAATCAATGGCAAATGAAGGATGCCTTCCCGGGCCGGTGCCTTCGGTTTCTGATTTCCCGTTTATGTGCTGAGCTTTCTTGGCGAAGGGGAATGGAGGGGGTTGGCTCCAGAACGCACTCAGCTGGCCGTCTGAAAAAGCAGGATCGCCTAGCTTGGTGCGCACGGCCAGGACGAATCGCGCCGTGGCGCCGTGCTGTGGCATCGCAGCAGTTTTGCACATGATGTCCTGCTCTTCCCGTTGGGAGTCCGCCGGTGCCATTCCGTTCGAGTCACTGAAACGTGGGTCCAGTCACAAATCCATTTTGGGTGGTATCCAAGGCAGCTCGTCGCCGCTGTTATGTCGAAATTGTTGTGACGCACACTAACAACACGCTCGAATGTTTGCGCATGTTTACCGATCAATTTAGTTATGGTCTACTATAGTTTGTGTTGCAATTTGGGCTGGTACACACTGCTGAATTCTACAGCGATTCCGTAGTTTCCATGGACACAAAGGCGTGAGAAGAGGAACAAGGCATGCGTACGATCGAGGAAGGCACACGCGGATCACAGGGACCGGGTAGATGTTCCATCCAACGGCAGAGACGAGAACAGACGTCGAGCAACAACGCTGGTGCCAGTAGAGAGTGTGGTCACTCATCGTAGGCGCCGGCCTTGATGGGATGATCACCTGGGTGATACACCACCCACCACGAGTGCAGCTTCGGTGAGCAGGACCACACAGGAGACTCAAATCCATCGAGAAGATAAGGATCGCAACGATAGAATTTGAATCTCAAATTACCAGAACCGCCACGCAAGTGTTCGTGAACAAACTTACTTCGCCGTGCAGCAAGCATTTAGCAGCATAATTTCCCAATTGCAATCTTTTTCGTCGCTCAACACAATTCTACAACAAATGCTAATTCAAACTACTACTAGCTCTAACAGCATTCACAACTTCACGCACTTTTGTCACGGTTCATGCTTCTGCAAAAAGCAGGATTCCTCTGGTCAAAAGGGCAAGGATCGCCTGACCCTCTGACATGCGCAGTACTGGGTTGTTGCGTGTTCCCGTTCGAGAATGAAGTCTTGCAAACGTCCAAACGACGACGCAAGAACCCCGCAAGAATCAAGATATTTTGCTTCTGCAAACGATGAACAAGGAAGAACCGCAAGAACAGCAAACATACGCGAAGAATTACGCGAACCATGATCCAGGGCATCCGACGTGAACAAGAACTATAAATGCACAAACAATTATGCCATAGAATTCTCACAAGGATGAACAACACACCAAGGCAAACACAGGAAAACAAGATGTGCCGATCAGTCACTTCGCATGCCATTACCATTTCAAACCAAGTTCATACCAGGGATCACCAGTTCATAACAACAGCAAGATCAAAAGGGTAAACAGAAACGCCACCATGAAGGTCCTCATCTCTCAACCTCTCCATCGGCAACAGGCTACGAGAACTACTACTACTACTTCAACTAAACGACTGCATACTGCTTAGTTCCTGCGCGATCGCCGGAGCTCAGACCGGCCGATCGACGGATCCCCCTCGGAACCCTACTCGACGGTGACATAGAACACGTCCTTGCGCTCCTCGTCCTTGAGCTTGGGCACGGTGACCTTGAGCATGCCGCTCTTCATCTCGGCGCGGACCCGGTCCATCTTGAAGCCGTCGGCGGGGAGCACGATGCGGTGGTTGTAGCGCAGCTCCTCCTCCTTGTCGTCCTCGGCGTCCTTCTCGCGCTCGCCCTTGATCACCACCACGTTCTTGTCCGCCCACACCTTGACGTGCTCCTTCTCGAGTCCTGGCATCGGCACCCTCAGCGTCATCGCGTCGTCGTCCTCCTTGGACACCCACCACCCGCGCCGCTGTGCCGCCACGGAGTTCGCCGCGTCCTCCATCCTGGACAGCAGCTTGTTCAGGGTCTTCGACGTGCCGAACGGGTCCACCAGGTCTGCAAAAACGCCCAACATCAGGAACGAGCCCAAGTCAGTACTCTGCTCGCGGAGATCAAAACGAATCACGAACAGAAAGGAGCCGTGGACCAACGAGAGGGAAGAGGCGGGGAGGAAGAGAGGCGAGGCGTATACCTGCCGAGGTGAGGTCGCTCTTGCGGCGGTGGTCGTTGACGAGGACGCCGTCCTTGCTGTCGCCGGTCTCGTCCTCCTCCTCCTTGTCGTAGAGGCCGAACGGGAAGCCCCCGGAGTTGAAGAGGCGGCGGGCGTCGGCGAGGGACATCGGGTTGCTCATGTAGTAGGCGACGCCGGGCGCCCCGGACGGCTTGGCGAGGACCATCTCGGTGGTGGCCGGCGGGGCTTCCTTCGAGACGACGACGGGCGCCGCGGACGGCTTGGAGACGACCATCTCGGTGGTGGCCGGCGGGGCTTCCTTGGAGGCGGCGACGGGCGCCCCGAACGGCTTGGCGAGGAGCTTCTCGGTGGCGGCCGGCGGGGCGTCCTTGGAGGCGGCGACGGGCGCCACGGACGGCTTGGCGAGGAGCTTCTCGGTGGCGGCCGGCGGGGCTTCCTTGGAGGCGACGCCGTCCGCCACGGACGGCTTGGCGAGGAGCTTCTCGGTGGCGGCCGGCGGGGCTTCCTTGGAGGCGACGCCGTTCGCCACGGTCGGCTTGGCGAGGAGCTTCTCGGTGGCGGCCGGCGGGGCTTCCTTGGAGGCGATGCCGTTCGCCACGGTCGGCTTGGCGGGGAGCTTCTCGGTGGCGGCCAGCGGGGCTACCTCGGAGCCGACGGCGGACGCCATGGGTGGATGGATCACTTCCTTCGTCTCTTCTCCTTCTCTCTCTCTCTCTCTATCTCGTCTCTCTCGCTCGCTCTTGGGCTCTTGGATTCCTTGCGGTACGAAGTGAACTGGGGATGGGTGGGGTTTATAGGCTGAGCTTTCTTGGCGAAGGGGATGGTGAAGGGGTTTTTTTTTCTGATTCTGATGGTGAAGGGGTTGGAAGATTCCAGAAGGCACTCAAGCTGCGCAACTTGTGGCTCTTGAAAAAGCAGGGTACTCGTGCTTTACGATTCGCGTTGTTGCGTGGTGCACGGCCTTGATGAACCGCGCGATGGCACCGTGCTGTGCCGTCACGCTCCCGTTCTTCCCAGTTGGAAGTCTGTCAGTGCCAGTCCGTCGTGTCACCGAAACGTGGGCCCATGCACAATCCATTTCCGGCGGTATCCAAGGACCCCAAGGCGGAAGGCGCACAGCTCCGACGGCCGGTGTAGCAGTACATGCAGCCACGTACGCGTACGCACTGGCTCACGACGGTGTACTCGCACAACAACACGCTCAACTGAACGAACGAGCCATTCTGTTATGGTATTATGGTTTGGTTTGCGTTGCAATAACAACACAATTAAATTGTACAACAATTCCATGTTTTCCACGATACAAAGATGCCATATATAAGAAAGAATTAAAAGTCTCAATGCATGCACTACTGCTGACCGAGTGAGTAGGAGAAGCATAAGCAAGAGTTAATAAGATATATATGTTGACAGCTTATAGGTAGCAAAAATGCAGATATTTGTCAATTATGGATAGGATAGAGATTCAGTAACTAGGACTTTCTTTTAATATCTACCCATATAAACAGCTCTTGGCTGATGTTTTATTCTCAGTGTAAAGCAGAAGTAGATAAAATAAAACTGCCGCAAATTTGTTATAAGTGGTTAGCTTGGTTCGAGCAAAATTGTTTGGTTGGACCAGGAGGCAAGTAACGCTACCTGATTTTACGGGTTGTTTCGGCCCAGTTTAAAATCCGGCCCAACCTGAAACGACCATTTAATTAAGACATGGCCTTGCTTCTTCTCTACAGGAATTAAGCGAAGTCATGTGGTTGCTTAATTTTGTTTAATTAATCGCAATTTCCTATTGCCGTAAATGTTAAGGATAACTGAAGTATGTGGCTATTACAGTTATTTTTTAAAAAATTGAAGCCAAGTTCTTATAGTGTAAAGACCAAATTCTAACAAAAATTATCGATTAAAGTTTCTTTTTAGTAGCCATTTGCTTTTCCTAAAAATTTATATTCGGCACTCATTTAGCAGCATAATTTGACCTGCATTTAACGCAAAGAAATTCCTGTGATCGCAGTATAATTTCACTCATTTGTGATCTGCTTGATCGCTCAAGCACAATTCTAGAGATCAACTGAACATGGCACAACACGTACTACCCATCCGAGCTCTCACACTTTTTTGTCGCGGCGGTTCGTGCTTCAGCATAAAGCAAGGTTCCTCCGGTCAAAAAAGCAAGCGATAGCCTGACGCTTTGCTGCACGATCGTACTGGGTTGTTGCGTTGCGTGTTCCCTTTCGCAAACATCTAAACGATCAGGCAAGACGCCAAGAACACGCAGGAATATGGAGCATGCCATTAATCCACAACAACTTTTGATGCTGCAAGCGATGAACAGAGGAAGAACCCGCAAGAACAGCAAACGTAAACGAAGGATTTCCAGAAAAATGATTGTCCAGACAACGAACGAGAACATGAACGATGAAAAAACACACATGAGCATGATGCCAATCAATTGCTACTTCGCATGCCATTTCGAACCGAGTTCATTCCAGGATCGCCAGTTCATAACAACTGCAAGAACAGAAAGGTAAAAGTGGCTCAAAGACCACACCAAAATACATGAAACGCCACCATGAAGAAAGTCCCTCTGCATCGGCAACAGGCTACGAAAACTACTACTACTACTTCAACTAAACTGGAAACTGATTAGTCCCTGCGCGATCACCGGAGCTCAGACCGGTCGATCCTCGGATCCCTACTCGACGGTGACATGGAAGACGTCCTTGCGCTCCTCCTGCTTGAGCTTGGGCACGGTGACCTTGAGCAGGCCGTTCTTCATCTCGGCGCGGAGCTGGTCCACCTTGAATCCCTCGGCGGGGAGGTCGATGCGGTGGATGTAGCGCAGCACCTCCTCCTTGTCGTCCTCGGCGTCCTTGTGGCCCTCGCCCTCGATCACCAGGACGCTCTTCTCCACGCGCATCTTGACGTGCTCCTTCTCGAGTCCTGGCATCGGCACCTTCAGCGTCATCACGTCGTCGTTGTCCTTGGCCACCCACCAGCCGCGCCGCGGCGCCGCCATGGAGCCGAGCCCGGCCCCTATCTTCGACAGCAGCTTGCCCAGCGTCTCCGGCGCGCCGGACGGGTCGACCAGGTCTGCAGAACGGAGGGCCCAGAATCAGGAACACACGCAAATCAGTACTCTGCTCGAGGACAGCAAACGATCACGAACACAAAGGAACCCTCAACCAACGAGAGAGAGTCGAGACTCGAGAGGGAAGGGGGCAGGGGGAAGAGCGGCCGAGGCGTACCTGCCGAGACGAGGTCGCCCTTGCGGCGGCGGTCGCTGACGGGGAGGTCGACATCGCCGTCGCTGGCCTCGCCGTCCTTGTCGAAGAGGCCGAACGGGAAGCCCGCGGAGTTGAAGAGGCGACGGCCGATGGCGATGGGCATCTCGGTGCCCGCGTAGTAGGCGGCGCCGGGCGCCCCGTACGGCTTGGCGAGGAGCTTCTCGGGGACGGCCAGCGGGTCTCCCTTGGAGGCGACGACGGCAGCCATGGGTGGATGGATCACCTCCCTCTCTTCGGTCTCTCTCTTGGGCTCTTGGATTCCTTGCGGTGTGACGTGAAGCAGCGAATGCGAGCCGTGAACAGCGGAGCAGGTGCGGTTTATAGGGGACGCTTTCTTGGCGAAGGGGATGATGAAGGGGTTAGAAGATTCCAGAAGGCACGGCACTCAGACTCGGTGCAGGCCTCGTGGAGTCTGAAAAGGCACAGGAGCCGTTGCTTTACGATGCGCGTGATCGGTGAACGGCCAGGATGAACTGTATCGTGCCGCCGTTCTGTGCCGTCGCGATCTCGGTTCTTCCCATTGGCCGTTGGGAGTCTGCCAGTACAGTCCGTCTCGGGTGGTATCCAAGGCGCAGATCTCGGACGGCCCGTGTAGCACTACACACAATCGCGTCGGCACAACCGCAGAATAACAATACGCTCAACGGAAAACGAACAGGTTGATTATGGCCTGGTTTGCGTTGCAATTGGGGGACTAATAACACTGTCCAAGGGTGTGTTCGTTTCATAGATCTAAAATTTATAGCTATCATATAAAAAAGAATCTTATTATTTAGAGTACTAAATGAAGTTTAATTATTAAATAAATTATAGACCATTAGACTAATTTACGAGATGAATCTAATGAGGTTAATTAAGTCGTGATTAGAAGACGGTTACTGTAGCACCATTTTAACAAAACATAGATTAATTAAACTCATTAGATTCATCTAAAAAAATTAGCATCAATCTGTCAATAGGGTTTTATCATTAAAATGATCGAAATATTCATAAATAGTAAGATTCTCTTTGATATAACAGTGCTAAATTTTAGAGAGCAGGAAACGAACGGGACCCAAATGTCTGCAACAGTTTCATACTTTCCATGGGTACAAAAGATATATCAGAACAATTAATTAAATGAAAGCATGTTCCTACGTAAAACTTGTTGATCCTATCTAAGACCTTGTTTGATTGGGCAGGAGGCCGAGAACATGAATTGAGCCGGCCTGGTTTAAATCCGGCCCAACCCGTTAGGACAGGCCTGGTCTTTTTTTTTGCGCTGACATTTTTTTTCATGTACTAGTTTCTATCTTTAGCCATTTTTCGGTGAAGGATCAGCAGTTCAGCACCAGTGCAACACTCCAACACTGAACTCTGGCGTGGAGCTCGAAAACACTGCAATGCTCTCACATTTTAAATTTTTAGTCCCTCTATGTTAAATTCAAATGAAATTTACCGTTTAAAACTCATGTTTGGTAGGAGTAGCTGCTTATATGTGTTTGTTTCCCTCGAAAATTTTTATTCATAAGGCACACATAATTGTGATGGATACGGCTTTTGAACCTCATCTCACAGCATAATTTTCCCATCTTCTTGGTTGCTCAACATAATATAACAAATGATGAAGGCATATGCTAAAATTCAAACTACTACTCGCATTCAACTTCACGCTCTTTGTCCATGTTTCATGCCTCTGCATAAAGCAGGATTCCTCTGGTCAGCACAGCAGGGATAGCCTGACGCTCTGTCAGGCGCTGGTACTGGGGGTTGTTGGATGTTCCCACTCCAGAATGGAGACCTGCAAATGTCGAGACAACGAAGGCAAGACGCTAGGAACCCGCAAAAATAGGGCCGTGAATTAATGCAGATCTTTTGATTCTGTAAACGATGAGAAAGGAAGAACCACAAGAACAGAAAACATAAAGGAACAGGTACTACTAGAAACGATCGATGATCCAGGCATCCGACGCCACGGGAACAGGTACTACTAGAAACGCACAAACGATTATGCCAAAGAATTAACACAAACGATGGAACATCACACCAAAGCGAACACAGAAGAAAGATTCCGAGCAATTACTTCTCATGTCATTACCAAGTTCATACCAGGATCACCACTTCATAACAGCATCAGGAACAGAAAGGTAAACGTGGTTCAGAGACCACACGAACATACTACATGAAAAGCCAACATGAAGAAGGTCCTCACATCTCCCTCAACTCAACCTCTCCCCATCGGCAATAGGGCAACGAGAACTACTACTACTACTAATTAAAACTGAATGATTAGTTCCTGCACGATCACCGGGGCTCAGACCGGTCGATCCACGGACGGATCCCTACTCGACGGTGACATGGAAGACGTCCTTGCGCTCCTCCTCCTTGAGCTTGGGCACGGTGACCTTGAGCATGCCGTTCTTCATCTCGGCGCGGAGGTGGTCCATCTTGTAGCCGTCGGCGGGGAGCTCGATGCGGTGGCTGTAGCGCAGCTCCTTGTCCTCCTTGTCGTCCTTCCCGCGCTCGCCCTTGATCACCAGCACGTTCTTGTCCGCGCGCACCTTGACGTGCTCCTTCTCGAGACCCGGCATCGGCACCTTCAGGGTCACCGCGTCGTCGTCGTGCTTGGCCACCCACCACCCGCGTCGCGGCGCCGCCAGGGGGACGAGACCGGCGGTCGGCGCGCCCTCCATCTTGGACAGCAGTTTGGTCAGGTTCATCGGCGCTGCAAAAACGCCCAAAAATCACGAGCGCACGGGGATCAGTACCTTCCTCACCGAGACCAAACGAATCAGGAGCGCGAAGGAACGGGCAACCAACAAGAGGGAAGTGGCGGGGAGGCATACCTGCCGAGGTGATGTCGCTCTTGCCGCGGCCGTTGTTGACGTCGTCGTAGTCGCTGTCACTGGGCAGGTACTTCTCGTCCATGTCGAAGAGGCCGAGCGGGAAGCCCCCGGAGTTGAAGAGGCGGGCGGCGGCGGCGGGCATCGGGTGGCGCGCGTAGTAGGCGACGCCGGGCGCCCCGGACGGCTTGGCGAGGAGGTTCTCGGTGGCGGCCAGCGGGACTCCCTTGGAGGCGACGACGGAAGCCATGGGTGGATTGATCACCTTCTTCTCTTCGCTCTCTCTGCCTTTTCTCTCTCTCTCTCTTGGGCTGTTGCCTCTTGGATTCCTTGCGGTGTGGCCTGAAGCAGGGACTGGTGTTGGGGGAATGGGGGAGGGGTGGTGTTTATAGGCTGAGGTTTCTTGGCGAAGGGGACGGTGTAGTAGGGGTTAGAAGATTCCAGAAGGCACTCAGCTGGGTGCCTCGTGACGTCTGACAAAGCCGGAGACCCATATGCTTTACGATTCACGTCGATCGGTTGGTGCACGGCCAGGATGAACTGCGCCGCGTGGTGGCGTCGCGGTTTTCTGCTCGCTTTCTTCCCGTTGGGAGTCGCCAAGTGGTAATGGTAACTAGTCAGTCAAGGGCCTGTTCGTTTCCCCTATCTAATTTTTAGAGAGGTTAAATCAAAGAGAATTTTATTATTTTGAGTACTAAATAAAGTCTAATCTCGAAACTAATTGCAGACTCCCATCTAATTCACGAGACGAATCCAACGAGGATAATTATAGTGTTATTAGAAGATGTTTATCTGTAGCATCACTGTAGCAAAACATAGATTAATTAGGATCATTAGATTCGTCTCGCAAATTAGAGGGGGTCGCGACATAAGTTTTGTTATTAAATTAATAAAATTACTACTAAATAGTAAGATTCTCTTTGATGTGACGAGTATCTAAATTTTAGAGGTGGAAACGAACGGGGCCCAAGTCGCTGAAACGTGGGCCGATGCGCAAGCCAGTTCGGTGGTATCCAAGGTCACCTAGGGTGTGTTCGTTTCTAGTATATAATTTTTAGTGGGGTCAAATTAAAGAGAATTTTATCATTTTGGAGTACTAAATAAAGTCTAATCTCGAAACTAATTGCAGACCTCCCTATCTAATTCATGAGACGAATCCAACGAGGGTAATTATGATGTTATTAGAAGATGTTTACTTGTAGCATCACTGTAGCAAAACATAGATTAATTAGGATCATTAGATTCGTCTCGCAAATTAGAGGGGGTCGTGACATAGGTTTTGTCATTAAATTAATAAAAGTACTACTAAATAGTAAGATTCTCTTTGATGTGATTGGTATAATTTTTAGAGGACAGGAAACGAAAAGGACCCTAGCTGGGACGACCGATGTAGCTGTAGCAGTAGCGCAGTACAGTACGTAGGCACCACGGAACATTAAAAAAAATTGCCATCTTTTCGTAGTCTGAATAACCGAAGCTCATGTATGTTAGCAGTTTGTTTTTTTCTCAAAATTTTGGATTCGGCAAACATCTTCAGTGATTGCAAGGCTGAGTTTCACTGCTTGATCGCTCCGCACAATTCTAGATCAACTAAACATGGCATAAATGCTACTGTACTCGAAACGATGAACACTACTGGCCCTGTTCGGCTGGAGCTATTTACAGTAAAATTACTGTTGGCTTCTAGCTGCTGGCTGCTGGTTCCTGGCTGCTGAAGTTGCAGCATAAGGTCCTCCACAATGGTGGGCTTTAGGGGTAGATGTAAGGTGCCACGTGCTCCTGCACGTTCTGCATAACCGGAACAGGCCCGCAGATAGCTGTGGCAGTAGAGATTGGCAATAACCAACCGTTGTGGGGTCCGCTTGTCCTTTGGTTGTTTTTTCTCTCACGGCTCCGCAGTTCTTATACTACTTTGGACAGTGTGCAAGCGCTACATTAGTTTTTAGGAGAGCGTTTCATCCTGACACTAGCAGCTGCAGCCCACAACCGATGGAGACGCCCTAAGCCAGCTTAAGCTCTAGCCCAACAGGGCCACTGCTACCCGTCTCGACCTCTCGCACTGTTTTGTCACGGTTCATACTTTAGCCTCGTTTGTTTCCTGTGCTCTAAAATTTAAGATCTGTCACATCAAAGAGAATCTTACTATTTATGAATATTTCGATTAATTTAATGACAAAACCCTATTGACAGATTGATGCTATTTTTCGAGATGAATCTAATGAGCTTAATTAATTTAGGTTTTGCTAAAGTGATGTTACGAGTAACCGTCTTCTAATCATAACTTAATTAACCTCATTAGATTCGTCTCAGTAAATTAGTCTAGGGGTCTATAATTTATTTTATAATTAAATTTTATTTAGTACTCTTAAATAGTAAGATTCTTTTTGATGTAACAGCTATAAAATTTAGACCCGGAAACGAACACACCCTTTGTGCCAAAGCAAGGTTCGTTCCTCTGGTCAAAAAAGCAAGCGATAGCCTGACGCTCTGCTGTACGCTGAGTGCAGGCTGTTGCGTGTTCCCGTTGGAGAATGCAGGCTAGCAAACGTCCAAACGACGAGGGCAAGACTCGAATACCCCACAAAAACATGGAGCGCGAATCCACAATCTCGCAGCAAACCGACTAGAACATGAACGATGAACAGGAGCAAACACCGGAGCACGATTCCAATCAATTACTTCGCGCATGCACATTGGAATTTGGAAGTTGGAACCGAGTTCATACCGGGATGGCCAGTTAATAACAACAGCAAGAACAGAAAGGTAAAGGTGGTTCACAGACCACACCAAAATACATGACGTCTCATCTCTCTCAACCTCGCCATTGCCAACAGGCCACGACCACTGCTACTGCAACTAAACCGCAAACTGCGCGATCACCGGAGCTCGGACCGGCATCCCCTCGATCCCTACTCGACGGTGACATGGAACACGTCCTTGCGATCCTCGTCCTTGAGCCTGGGCACGGTGACCTTGAGCAGGCCGTTCTTCATCTCGGCGCGGAGCTGGTCCACCTTGAACCCCTCGGCGGGAAGCTCGATGCGGTGGCTGTAGCGCAGTTCCTCCTCCTCCGCCGCCGCCTCCTTGCCGCCCTCGGCCTCCTTGTGGCCCTCGCCGTTGATCAGCAGCACGTTCTTGTCCACGCGCACCTTGACGCGCTCCTTCTCCAGCCCCGGCATCGGCACCTTCACCGTCACCGCGTCGTCGTCCTCCTTGGCCACCCACCACCCGCGCCGCGGCGACGCCGGGGAGCCGCGCCCGGCCCTCGCCGCCGGCGACGCCTCCATCGCGCCGTCCAGCTTCGACAGCAGCCTGCCCAGGGTCGTCGGCGCGACGAACGGGTCCGCCAGGTCTGCCCAGAATCACGCGCGAACGCACGGCAGTCAGTGACTCAGTGCTCTGCTCCGCGAGCAAACCGACGGAAATGAACCGTAAACCAGCGGGAACTAGAGGCGCGGGGAGGAGACCGCGAGGCGTACCTGCCGAGGTGAAGAACACGGGGCCGAAGGTGCGCGCGAGGCGGCGGTCGTCGACGGAGACGTCGTCCTCGCTGCCGCTGGACACGTCCTCGTCGTCGTCGTCGTAGCGGCCGAGCGGGCAGCCCTTGGAGTTGAAGAGGCGGCGGGTGGCGGCGAAGCTGGATAACGGGGCGCGCGCGCCGGGCGCCACGAACGGCTTGGCGAGGACCTTCTTGACGAGGCTGGCCAGCGGGGCTCCCTTGGAGGCGACGGCGGAAGCCATGGGTGGATGGATCACCTCCTTCTCTTCGCTCTCCCTCTGTTGGGTCCTTGGATTCTTTGCGGTGTGACGTGTCCGCGTGTAGCAGGGGTTGTGAACAGAGGAACGGGTAGGTTTATAGGCTCTGAGCTTTCTTGGCGAAGGGGATGGGAGGGGTTGGAAGATTCCACAAGGCACTCAGCTGGGTGCCTCGTGGCGTCTGAAAAAGCTGGGGAGCCGTGCTTTACGATCGCGGCGTTCGGTGGCATGGCATGGCAACGCTAGCCTTGTTCCCGTTGGGAGTCTGCCAGTGGCAGTACGAGTCCGTTGCACAAATCCGTTTTGAGCGGTATCCAAGGCGGCTCGTCGCCGGTGCAGCTGTACACGAAGTCACGCACGCACGATACTGTCGCGTCGCACACAAGAACAGCACGCTCAACTGGCTGCGCAGGTTTACAACGAGCAGTTTTATTACGGCCCTGGTTTGCCTTGCAATTGGGCTCGCCACACTGCTGAATTCCACAGCAACTCCACATTTTCCGTGGGTACAAACATTGTGAGAAGGAAAACTGAGCACTCGTACGAGGAAAGGCGCGCACACGTCACATGGAGGAACGGATTATCCACCGAACAGCAGAGACGACACACAGGCCGGCATGACGTAGATCGAGCGGCGTCGCCGGCGCTAGTAAAGAGTGAGGTCGCCGGCGCCGGCCTTGAAAGGCAAGGCTCTGATGATGAGCTGGTGGTACACCGCCGCGAGCGCAGCTCCGGTGAGCGGGCCCACCCAGAAGATCCACTGCCAACATCGAGGAGCACAAGCATGGCAACCGTCAGAATATTTTCATTTCTGAAATTACCACCACCATATACTACAGATTTACGTAGTGTGCAATCTCTGAAACTTACGTGCCCGTGCCATCCGTGCGGCTTGTCGTAGATAATCGCGGCGCCGAGGCTCCGCGCCGGGTTGATCCCGGTGCCGGTGATCGGGATCGTGGCGAGGTGCACGAGGAAGACGGCGAACCCGATGGGCAGCGGCGCGAGCGACGGGACGTGCGAGTCCCGCGCGCTGCGCTTGGGATCCGTCGCCGAGAACACCACGTACACGAGCACGAACGTGCCCACGATCTCGGCGCCCAGCCCGTCGCCCTTGGTGTACCCGCCGGCCACGGCGTTCGCGCCGCCGCCCGCCGCCGCGTACGCCGCGCCGCCGACGAGCGCCTTGGCGACGCCGGCGCCGCAGACGGCGCCCAGGCACTGCATGGCGGCGTAGTAGAGCGCGCGCGGCAGGGAGAGCTTCCGGGCCAGGAAGAGCCCGAACGTGACGGCCGGGTTGATGTGCCCGCCCGACACGCCCGCCGTGCAGTACACCAGCGCGAAGATCGTGCCGCCGAAGGCCCACGCGATGCCCTGGGCGCCGGCGCTGGCGCACTTGGACGGGGACTTGCTCACGCCCATCACCGTGAGGATGGTGATGTAGAGGAAGAGGAACGTGGCCGCGAACTCGGCGATGCCGGCGCGGTACAAGGACCAGGACGAGAGCTCGGACGCGTCGAAGATCGGCGCCGGCGGCGGGTCGCTGTAGTCGCGGTCCAGGTCGTCGGGCGCCGTGCCGATGGGCTGTTGCGCAAGGAAATGGTCCACGCCCACGCGCACGTCCTCCTCCTCCATCTTACCTCCGGCCATGGCTCTTCTTCCTTCTGCTCTCGTGAGTTAGAGTGCTCAGTTGCAGTGGCGAGTAAGCTAGCTGCACTATGTAAAAACGCCACAAAAATGACACTATAATTGGTGACGTTTCTCTACTTACGCGTCACCATTGTCTTAATAGTGACGCTTATTCTCCGGATGAGTCACCATTTTAATTGGACCCATCGAGACGCGTCACCAATAAGATCAGTTTAGTGACGCATCGTATTAAAACGCGTCACTATTTTGTTCCACGTCATTAGTGACGCGTTTTAATGACCCGCGACACCATATAGGAATCACATTGATGACGCTTATTAAAAGGAAGCGTCACTATTAAGATGGAAAGTTAGTGGTGACACGTTTTAGTTGGGCGTGTCACTAAATTATTTAGTTAATTATTGTAATATTATGACAAGATAACGATTAGAAAAATAAAAAATAACAAAAAAAATCTACCGCAGCCCCGTGCCTCTCTGGTGCAGCGCGTGCCTGCCTCCGCCGCCGGCCGGTCGAGGTGCCGCACGCGCCTGCCTCCGTCGCCGGTCGGGCTGCCGCGCGTGCCTGCCTCCGCGCCGATCGAGCTGCCTTCGCGCTGCCGCTTCCGCCTCTCCGTCGCCCCATTCATCTTCTGCGTCAGGTGCTGGGCGTCGGTCGCGCTGCTGCTTCCGCCTCCGCGCTCGTCGGCCGTCGGGGCGCCTCTGCCTCCCCGCTAGCCGCCGCTGCCTCCCCGCTACCCCTGCTCTGTCCACCTGCCGCTGCCTCCCCCTCCCCTTCCCCCTGCTCTACACCAAACAGAACATCAGGCTCTACTTGTGAGAGCTGGATGATGGCTCCACTTGGACATCTGTAAGGTGCAGCAAGTCCTCTTTGTCTTCCACGGCGACGACGTGTGGTCTGATCCCGGTGAGCTCCAGAACCCTCCCCGTATTTCTTCCTCCTGCTTGGACCAACTCCTCCAGCGCCCATAACATGTCCGACGTAATGTCATAGTTAGAATACATGCACCTGCAGAATGAAAATTACAAGGTGTGGTAGTTTGGCCTCATTTGATAGTATACATCATCTAGTCTAGACATAAAGATGTACTTCTGCTGATAAAATCAGCCACCGGTTAAGGAGCTAAAAATTGGAGAATTTCTGTAGGAGTAATGAGAGCACATAAAAGCAGAGTTGTAAAAGGAGTAGAAACACAATTATTCAACCGTAAAGTGTAGAGTGAGGCTCAAATATGCCCAATAAGTTGAGTCATGATCTTTTCCATCTGTTTCCATGGGGCCTCATAATTGATGCATGCTTAAGTCTATGAAACCTCAAGTTGTTCGATCATTATCAAACCTATGAGCAAAACTCAACCACATTTTTCTTTCCCTATGAAACAAGTTTTGTATAATCACTTACTAGACTTATCTTTAATAGTGTTAGAAATCATTACCTGTTGAACATAAGTAACTCTAAAAAAATGTTGAACATAAGAAGCGTGTTATCAGTTTTCGGAAGTTCTGTAGAGCGTATATTTTCAGAACAAGCTTCTATTTTTATCAATTTCTTGCTTAACTATGCAGATGGCGGACCGGAGGTGGATGTATCTTCAGAACCGGACTTGTGTTGACTATCCGAATGGTCTAAAGTCATTCATTGTCGTGGCAGAGGCAGATAAATTGAATGAGGGGAAATCTGCCATTTGTTGTCCATGTGTTGATTGTGAGAACACAACAAAGTTCTCAAGTTCAGTTCACGTCCATGCTCATTTAATCATTCGAGGTTTCATGGATGACTACAAATGTTGGAACAAGCATGGTGAGGAAGGCGTTAATGACCGAGACTTGGGTGCCGGTCATACGGGTGAAGGAGTCTCAAGCCGTCAACAAACCACGGGTCAGGATGGTGAGGAAGAACTGTTGGGCAGTCACGATGGTGAAGCTGCACTGAATGGTAGAGAGACAACCGGGCATGTCAATGAGGATGACCTGGTTCATATAGGCGACAATTATGTCCATGTATCTAACCAACTTGAGGAGATGGTTCGTGATGCCACGGGGTATGACGGGTATACCAGTGCGGAGCTTGAGAGTCTGAAACGGATGGTGACAGATATGAAAACCCCGCTCTATCCTGGCTGTAAAGAAAAGTACACAAAACTCTTCACATCACTTAAGCTTCTCCAGTTGAAGGCCACACATCATCCGACTGATCGATGCTTCAAGGCTTTGTTAGATCTGTTAAAGGACATGCTACCGAAGGGGAATGAGATACCCGAGACCACCTACGAGGCCAGGAAGAATATTTGCCCTTTGGGACTGGAGGTTGAAAAGATACATGCTTGTAAGAATGATTGCATCCTGTTCCGTGGTGAACATGCAGAGTTAACCGAATGTCCCGAGTGTGGAACCCCTCGATTCAAACGAAGGAATGATGGAGGTGATGGGAAAAGGTGTCATGGAGTTCCTCGGAAGGTCGCGTGGTATTTTCCAATAATTCCTCGTCTAAAGCGTTTGTTTGCATCAAGCAAGGATGCACAGCTTTTATGTTGGCACATGACACGGAAGAAAGATGATTATTTACGTCACCCAGCAGATTCAACAGAGTGGCACCTCATTGATCACACATATGGTGAGTTTGCGGAAGAACCGAGGAATCTTCGGTTTGCACTAAGCACGGATGGGATGAACCCATTCGGTCGGATGAGTAGCTCGCGCAGCGTGTGGCCGGTGTTGGTTTCAATCTACAATCTTCCACCCTGGCTTTTCAACAAGAGGAAGTACATGATGATGTCCGTTCTCATCTCGGGCCCACAACAACCTGGCAATAACATCGATGTGTATTTGAGGCCTCTTGTAAATGACCTGAAAACTTTGTGGTCACCAGGTGTTGATGTATACGATGGGCACAGGAAACAAAAATTCACACTGCATGGCCTCGTTATTGTGCACTCGTTATCGATTTGCCGGGTGGTCGTTCCGTGTCCGGGCAGTGTAAAGGGGAAAAGGATTGCCCCCAATGCTTAGATGACACTGAGACACTTTGGCTCAATAACTCCAAGAAAAGGGTGTACTTAAGGAATAGACGTTTCCTTCCCCGATCCCATCCGTACCGAGCCATGAAACAACAGTTTGATGGCACGAGGGAGATAGCATGTGCTCCAAGGCATTTCAGTGGGGAAGATGTCTACAACCAGGTGAAGGATATTCCTCTAGCACATGGGAAGAAAAGCACTACCCTTGGAAAGAGAAAGCTTGATACAAATGATCCAAAAATCAGGTGGAAAAAGAAGTCAATCTTGTGGGAGCTATCTTATCTGGAAGGTCTTAGCCATCCGTCACACTATTGATGGAATGCATGTGAAAAAAAATGTGTGTGGGAGCTTAGTTGCTACACTCATGAATGTCAAGAATAAGACCAAGGATCATGAAAAAGGACGAGCAGACTTGGAAGATATGGGCATAAGATCTGAACTTCATAAAACCGGTGACAAGCTACCGGCATCTGCCGTAAATCTAACCAAGGAAGAGAAGCAGGAATTATGTGACTTCTTCCGCAGTGTTAAAGTTCCTTCTGGCTATTCATCAAGTATCCGAAATCTTGTACATCCGAAGGAGAACAAATTTCTCCCCATGAAGGCACATGACTGTGACGTCATTCTGACCACAATGCTTGCTGTTGGTATCAGGAACATACTACCAGAAAAAGTACGAAGAGCTATCATGAGCCTATGCTTCTTCTTTAATGCAGTCTCTAAGAAGGTGATTGATGAGAGGTCACTTGATGATATAGAAAAGAACTTGTTCGAGACGATGTGTCTCCTTGAGGTTTATTTCCCACCAACATTCTTTGATGTATCTGAACACCTAATTCTTCACCTAGTTAAGGAGATAAGGTACCTTGGTCCTATGTTTCTACACCACATGTACCAGTACGAGAGATTCATGAGCACTCTCAACAAGTATACAAAGAGTCGGGTTCATCCCGAGGGAAGCATGGTCCAAGGTTACTCTACTCGAAGAGGTAGTTGACTGGTGCCTTGATTTCATTGACCCTAAAAATCCAATTGGCATGCCGAGGTCTCGTCATGAGGGAAGGATAGCTGGGACAGGGACTATTGGGGAGAAAACACTGAATCCTGACAGGAATGCATTCCGACAAGCTCATTTTCTTGTATTGCAACACACAGCACAAGTGTCCCCTTACATTGATGAGCATAAGGAGCACCTGCGCCAAGAGAATCCGGAACGGAGCGAGGCTTGGTTAGCGAGAGCACATATGAAGGGATTCAATGTTTGGTTCCGAGATCGAATTAAAAACTCAGACTCTAGCATAGATGATGCACTCAAAAGCTTGGCAGAAGGCCCTAACTTCACAATCACAAGCTATCAAGGATACGACATTAATGGCTATACATTCTACACCCTTAGCCAAGACAAGAAAAGCACATATCAGAACAGCGGCGTTCGTGTACAGGCTTTTGACAGTAATATGGAAAAGGTTGCATACTATGGACAAATAGAGGAAATTTGGGAGCTCACCTATCCTGACTTTAAGGTACCAATTCTTAAGTGTCGTTGGGTCCAAGGTGCAAAGGCTGTCATCAAAGACATGTATGGGTTCACCACAGTTGACCTTGAACATGTTGGATGCAAGGAAGAGCCATTTGTGCTTGCGGATCAAGTTTCCCAAGTATTCTACGTGACTGACACAAGAAACAAGAAAAGGCAAGTAGTTCTCCCTGGAAAAAGACAGGTTGTGGGAGTCGAAAATGAAGCGGATGAGGAGTACGATGAAATCCCTCCTTTTGGCTCTCATATCATTCCTGTCTTATTAGAAAGCGAAATAACTCCTTTTTTACGAAGTGGCCATATCACCATAGCAAAAGGACGTAAAAAAAGGCAGGGACAAGTCAAGAAAAAATGATACATGTGTAAGTAAAATAAAAATAGATTTCTATCTGAACCAAGTTAACATCTATGTTTAAAAGTTCCTTATGTGCCTTGCAGGTTTCTACCAGGGAGCGTGACACCAACTTCTGAATTGAAGAGTTGGAGGTTAGAGAGTTGCTCTACTGAAGTGTTGGAGAGTTATTGTTGTGCTGTAAAGATGCAAAAATACATAGATAGGTGCCTGAAGGATTTACAACTACTTTAACAAGATAAGCTGCCATGCTTTGACCTTTGTGGCAGTTAGAAGTTTACTATGAAGACAGCTAGTTCTGATCAGTTACTATGAAGACAGTTAGTTCTGATCAGTTACTATGAAGACAGTTTTGCTGAATATTCTGAAATTACCTAATATACCTTGGTGAGGCATTATCTTGCTTGCATTCTGAATTTTGTTGTTGAGTCAGTACAATGTGCAGTTAATTGCTGCAGTATGCCCTGTTGCCCTGTTCACCTAAACTTGTTTTTAACTTCAAGCCCGTTCAATTTAAGTAGTTTATCAGACTAACAAATCAGAACACTTACTATTCCCTTTATGTCTATTCAATCAATTATCTAGGATAAATAGATATGTGAGTTATCGTCATTTGTCCAAATTCTCTAAACACATGTGTCCTTTACACTTTGATAAGTAATCATGCCAAATTGGAATTTCTTATTATACTTGTTGATCTAGAGGGTATGGCTGTGTTTATATGGGGAAAAGAGCAGGAATGAGATTACAACCTTTCGATTTAATAACTTAGAGCCTATTATCTATAAATACTCTGCATCTGTGTATTTTCGTTAGCCAAATACCCCATTAAGAAACACTCTGCAGCATGTTCTTATTTTTTCCGAATCAGAATGCATTGGAGCATGTTAGCTTCATTTATTATCAAGGTGGCAGTTATGCTCTGACCTATGTGGCAGTTACAAGATGCAAGAAGACCAAGGTTTAATGAAACTGATAGGATTTACAACTATTTAACTACGTTACTTAGATTCTATGCCAACGAATACATTTCACTGGTTCAGTGGTATGGTTTCCTTGTCCAAAACATAGAGGTCGCGGGTTCCCTCACCACCAAGCTACTGCTATGTATTGTTCAAACCTTGTATATTTATCAAATTATAAGATATACCCGGAGGTTCAGCCAAAGAGAAAATAGCAAACTCCAATCCTCTTGCAAACACCCGATACTCGTCCAAAGCTACTCCCTCCTCCGCCGCCCGTCCAAAGCTAGGGTTCGACGCTACCCCTCCTCCTCCTCATGGATCCCAACTCCCTCCTCATGGATCCCAACTCGTCCGTGATCGATTTGTTCTCCTCTCGTCGGTGATCCCGCCTCCGTCTCCTCCTCGGCTCCCGTTCTTCGATCGAGTGACGACCGACGCCTCTCCGTCTCCGCTCCGCGGAGCCGTCGGGCCCTTCGTCCACACTGCGTCCAAGCCAACCATCTACGACAAGCAGCCCTCCCTCCCGCGTCATTAGGTGGATTCCAAGTTAAGGTTCGCCAGTTGTTCCATCAGATCTACTGTGTAAGCGCCAGATTGATTCCAATGTAGATAATTGTACTCCGATGAAACTAGTTCATTGCGTTTTCTTGCGCCTTGTAGTTCAGGCGGATTCATGTGCCTTATTGGTTGCGATGATTTCTAGCAGTTCACTCTTGCCATGGATAATGGATACCCTAGCTGACAAAGTTTTTTTTCTTCCTTTGCTTCTAGGTGGGGTTCTGATTCTTGCGTTCTCAGCTCTCAGGTTGAGGTGTCGAACAAAAGCAATCGACCACCACGCAGGTTGGTTGTCCCTGACCAATCTCTCTCAGTGGATTAGTTTATCCTTCGTTGCCCTGTCTGTGCTTGTGGAAGCTTAGCATCTGCTGCTGTTAGAAGTACTGGGAACAGATCGTACCCTGCTTTCCCTGCAAACTTTATTACTGTGAATGATATTGAACAATTTCCATCTTTGCAAATTCTGGAACACTTTATGCTGTTGGGAACTTGTATGGTTATCAATGATTACTCATCTGTGATTTTAGTCCTTATTTCGTCCATTCTTCTTCCATTGTACCCTTGATGTGTTTGCAATGACAATATATGATTTGGAAGTTCGTAGTTCCAATAGTCTAATATATGGCTTTGTCGTTGGTGCTGTTGGATTTGTGCTCACATATTCACAATGCTTCTAGATATTGATGAAATGCATTAGTATACAATGTGAAAAGATGTAGCCCTAACTAACCAACTTCAGCAAATTAAAACTAGAGAGTATTTACCTAGGTTCGAAAATATTAAATTGGTACCAAGAGCAAGAATAGTAACAAGATTTAAGATGATTGCACTAGCATCATTTTTTTTTAGGGAGGACTTTCATCATGTTTTGCACATTGTGAATATGTGCTCCTTTCATCAATGCAATCCTTGACCACATATGTGTTTTACTGTTATCCTGAGGGTCACATTTAGGCTCCACTTCACTGCAGTGGTGTGTATTCCATCTTTTGCTTCTTCCTCATATTGTCTGCCATTGCTGTCTTTTACTATGTGCTGTGTCATCTCTTATGGTCAGGGCATCAGGAGTTTTGCTCGCCCGTCTTCTTCTTCTCTGAGATTTTGTTTCTGCTCATAAGCTTTACTACCTTTCAGTTTCAGCCGCTCCGTGCATCTCCTGCAATGTTTAGCTTATGGATGTATGTGTTCCTATACGATTGGTCTATTACATTTGTAATGGGTAGGGTTTCTTGATGGTTGGTCAGACTGCCGTCTTCTCTAATTTGCGAACTCTATTGTTCACTACCAGTTCTCATGACGTTCCATTGCTTAGAGTATTGATTGCTATGGTTGGTTGTTTTTGAGTTAAGGTTGTCTGATTTTTTATTTTTGCCTCATCCCAGTTTTTGTCCTCACGTGTTACCTGTTTTGTTTTCCTATTTTTTCGGTTCAACATTATCTGATTTAAGATTTTTAGTTTAGCCGAGTTAGTTTTCGGTTCAACATTATCTGGACATTATCTTTCCTGCATGTGTTATTTTCAGGCAGCTGTCATATCGTGTATTCTTCTTTGATCTCTGCAATGTCTAGCTTATGTACGCAGATAGTCAAGTAATCTGATTATGTTACTGATGCTACATACCTATTGTTACATTCTATTTCAACAGTGCTGATAATTCATAATTTTCAAAATTATACACTTCAATGTCCAGTGTTTGGCTGTTGAGTATTATACCAATAATCTTCAGTGTCTTGTAATACTTATTATCCTCTGTTATGCGCAGGAAGAGATGTCCAGTCATGAATATGAAGAAGAGCTGCCATCTGCAACTACTCATCAAGCCACAAAATCAAGAAGACTAAGGACAACAACCAAAAGGCCAGCTGATAGGATACCAGCCACAGAGATTGATGCAAATGACATGGAAGAACAGCTGCCATCTGCAAGTACTCATGAAGCCACAAAATCAAAAAGACTAAGGACAACAACCAAAAGGTCGGCTGATAGGATACCAGTCACAGAGATTGATGCAAACAACATAGAAGAACAGCAACCACCTGCAACTACTCATCGAGTCACAAAACGAAGAAAACCAAGGACAACAACGAAATGGCCGACTGATAGGATAACAGTCACGAGAGATTGATGCAGATGGCATGCCCGTACATAGGAGGCAACGGTTGAGATTGAAGAGGGTTGCAGGTCTCATTGCAAGACAAAAACTCTCCCTGGTTATGCCATCTTTCAAGTCCCTCGGCATACAAGAAAGGTGGAGACTATTTGATGTGAATTGCATGCCGTACTTGGAGTTTCCACCGAGATGAAGGATTTGGGGTTTAAACAGGTCATGAAAACAACAGCGAGAGCTTGGAGAACGCACAAAAACAACCTTGTAACCAAATTTCTCGCAAAAGGAATTGAGCCATTTGATAAACATGAGTACATAGTGCCGGAAGACTGGGATGAGTTTGTGCAGTGGAAGCGATCCGAAGAGTCCATGGAAGAGAGTGAAAGGTTCAAGAGGCTTCGGGACAGGAATTTGCTGCTGGTGTAGTATATTAGAGCTGATAATGTATTCTTTTAGGTTGATGCTTATGGAAGCCAAGAAAATGAATCTGCCGGTTGGCTTCCTAGATCCTGAGCTCATGACCTTGTCTTCCATAAGGTTTGAGAAGTCTTATGTGGTGGATTATGTAAGGAAGGCTTTCCGGACTCTTGCGAAAAAGGAATGCATAATGTTTCCACACAATACGAGGGATCATTGGATCCTGGTTGCTGTGGTTCTAAAATGGAACAAGGTGTTGTACTTTGATTCTCTAAGGGCAAGACCGCAGGATCACACTTTGTTGAAAGATGTCTTGGATGAGTGAGTTATTCTCATTCCTCGAAATTCCTATACTTTAAAGTTTCGGCAGATATAATTTGACATTGACCTAACTGATCTTCTAAATCTGTAGGGCATTTCTAACATACTCCACAGCTTACAAGATGGACACGGGCAAGTTGATGCATGTGACAAAGTTCCCGGTACATGCTTTTCGATCCTACGTTGTTATTATCATTCTCTTATTATCACCTTCTGAACGTATATCATACTATCTGTGTGCTTTTTTGCCTTCCATGCATTTCGATATTGCTGAACATGTAAAAAATCGTAGAGCTACTGCTCCTAATTTACTTGCCTGGACTGTGAGCTTATACTAGTAGCAGGATACTATCCTGAAATTTTTGAACTGAATCCCTGTAGTAGTAACTTTTCTGTCTTGCTGGGGAAGAAAATGCCATCTGCTCCTGAATGGTTTTTTCCAAATGGGATGACTTCTTATAATTCTATATGCTATCAGATGACACTACTTATAATTCTTATAATATTTATGAGGCCAGATTATATATATTGCATGAGATTATCATGTGCTAAGCATAGAGCACTCCTTGGTGCCATAATGCATTAACGATTGGTTATGAATGGATCTGCGGCAATAGGTTTGGTTAGTAAGGACTTATCTATCATTGGTACTTCTGAGCAGCTCTTGAAAAACAATTAGTAATTATAATTGGTACTGATTTGAAAGAACAGAAAAATAGTCATGGGTGTTTGTTTTCTAATGCTTTCAATTTAGATTTTATAATCTGGTAATAATAATCTCTATTTGCGGTGTATCCACCTCCATGTCACAAAAATAAAACTGCAAGTTAAGCATGCTTCTTTTTTTTCCTATGCTTCTGCAGTGCCATCAACAACGTCCTGGTAACGAATATGGTTTCTACACAGCACACCATATGACAATAGCTCTTGGATTATTAAATGCCCAACGACTTGAGGTAATTTCTGATTTTCAAACTTAATGGATTTTTGCTGCTCTGTGAGTACAAATACTTACCAGATTGACTGATATTGACCTCTGTCTGGTAACTATAGATAACCTTTTAGCTTGGTTATATTTAGTTTAGTTTAATTTCTGGCTCTCGGGCCTTTGTCTTGTACAATTGTTCTCTTTTTCTTAATAACTGATGCTAAAGGAGTTCGACTAGGTTGAGCTTAATGATATAGAGTTCTATCACTGCACCTTAGGATGGTGCATTGGCAACACTTTCATTTCAGCTGGTTGCTATTGGGATTTAAACATTAGATTTGGATGTTTCAGTCAGCTAGGCATCTCCGTTGCTAGGTTACTGCATATAGTGCAATGCTGCATGGACAAGGGCGAGTGACAGATGATGGCTGTGTTCACCATTACGGTTTTGGGATAGAAGGCAAAAGATTGTTGCTTCATCATTGATAACTATATCATCATTGATTATTCGTATGGTTTTTTACCAACATGAAATTCAATAAGTATCATACTAGCCGGTAATAAAATATTACTGCATGTAACCGCTTCTATCCCTTTGTCACTCTACGACCTTGTCATGCCAATTCAGCATTTGAAATTTGTGTAATATTTTAACAATCAATAATAGTATTCTGACTTACTACTAGTACTAGTAAGTGTTTTGTTAATACTTGGTTGGTTGGTTGGGTCCGAAGAAGTGAAAATTGTGCTGCTCCATTCTTATGTACTTGAGCATAGCATAAGGACGGTACTACTGTTCTGCTAGTAGAGACATTTGAAATGTGTAATGCATGACTATGGATTTCCAATTATGTACCTATTTCTGTAATCTTCTTTACATGCATGAAAAATCAATTTTAGTTAGGGAAACTGCTTTATTAGATACTTATTTCCTTCCAATCAAATCCATTCAACAGTAGCTTAGTCTTGCGTAGGTGATAGTTAAGCTAACTTCTTGTGCTGATCGATTTGGAATCGGTTCATATATGTTGCAAATAGTTAAGCTTGCACATGGATGCACTTGGCATCTAATATTAGTGCATAATTTTGTGTTTCTCCATACTACCTCAACTTTAATATAGTACTCACTTATTTTTAAAAAAATACACAGGACTTTGAAGTGATGTTGAATCCACTTGGAGAAGAAGTGTTGGACGACATTCGAGAAAAACTCGCTTCCTTCCCGATGTCACAGGTGATCGACAATAAGGGAGAATTTCACTATAAAAGCACAGGGCTTCCAAGAGGACTTCCAAGGCGTTAGTTGCATTAGTGTCGATGTCTAGTGTGGTGTGTGCAGTTAAGAGCAACTGAAATATGTGTTTCACAAGAAGTGCTATTGTGGTGAATGTGTTGCACCTGGATGCTTTGAATTTCTATGTGTTGCACCTGGATGCTTTGAATTTCTGTTTTTATCTATGGCTTCTATGCAATGAATCATATTCATGCCCGAGATGTGTGTTATTGTCATAAGTTTTGATTATTGTTAATCTGTTATTCCTTTCTGTGATGTGTATCCGTGTATATTGTCGGAAACCAAACCATTGGAGGTATCTCCAATGACCTGAAACTACTAATTAGTGACACTTCGGAATAAAACGCGTCGCCAAGATAAAAACACAATAGTGACGCATGCTAACAAAAAGCGTCACTATTCCAATAACAGATCAGTGACGCGTCCTAATAAAAAGCGTCACTATTCAGGTCCCAAATTGGTGACGCGTCCTAACAAAAAGTGTCACTATTTACGTTGTAGATTAGTGACGCTTCTGGTTGTGACGCGTCACTAACTTTGGCATCATTAGTGACGCGTAAAAAATGCGTCACTATTGACTTTTCATTAGTGACGGAAATTTGGTGACGCGTGAAAAATGCGTCACTAATGACTCTCTGGAAGCGTCACTAAAAGCCTTTTTTACATAGT
>JAUNZO010004973.1:0-17616 GCA_031894775.1 Chloris gayana
GCGATGCGAGACGGTAGTGTAACAACCCTAAAGAATAAACATGCATCTCATGTCATTCATGATCATGTCATCATGTTGCATTTTTAAAACTATTTAATTTGGTGTTAAAAATGCCCATAAAATATCAATTTAACCTAAGTTAAATTAAGATCTTAAAATAAGAATTTAAATAAAAGCAAATTATGGTGTTTAACATTTTCTATTGATTAAACACAAAAATAAACAATTTCTGAAGTTGCAACCAATTTATTTTATTTTGTAAAAATGTCTACAAGAAATAATGAAAGCTTTTCTTTTAATTTAAACATGAATTTTTTAATTCGAAAAATATTTAGAATTTGAACTTCGTCCTAAAAGGAAAAAAAGATCCAGAATATTCTCAAATGTATCCCTGAATTTTCGCATAATTTTTCGAGCCTTGGAACTATGAGTTTCTATTTTATAAAACTACGGAGGCCTTGCTGCAAAATGACAAGCTTATCTAAATCTCTACCGACTCTCTTTCTCTGCTCGCTCTCTCTCTGCGCCGACCGTCGACCGTCTGCTGCTGCCGTGCGTTCTCCCCAGCGCGCCACGCGGAAGACCGAGCCACGCAGCTGCTTGCAGCTTGCTCGCCCGGGATAAGGCCGAGACTCGTGCGCCCTCTTCTCTTTATCTCTCTTTCGCACTCTCTCTCTGGCTCCCGCACTGCTTTGCAACCCAAGCTGCCATGGCCGCGCAGGTCTGAACCTCGACATGCCGCCGCTATGCTCTACACCAGCTTGCAGCCAGGCCACCCATCGATGTACCTTGATTTGTTCTAGCAGTAGAAAGAAATCACACGTTAATAGGAGCTTTGAGCTAGGAGTATTTGGAGATATTCTATGGCTAGTTCAGTGAAGAACATCTCTCACGCCACCACCAAATCCTCCACACACGGTGAGTTTCATCACTTGTGACTGGTTCTATGGTGAGCGCAATTACAGTTTTCAGCCATTTGACCTCTTCCTTACTCTGTTCCTCCAAGGATTGCGCCGGAATCGAGCTTCTCCCCGCCTCTGTTCCAGCCCAACCCCGAAAGCAACGTTGATAGCCTCCACCAGTACTGCCCACACCCTCTAGTATTTTTGCCGGTGTTTTTCTTGCACTCGCAAAGCCATCCGACGAGGAAGCCCAAGAAACGGAGGCCTACACCGTGCTCCGGACGTCACCGGAGCTCCGCGTTTCCGTCTCCTCGCCGCCGGCCTGTTTTCCGGTGAGGCCCCACCCCTGCAACTCCACCATCTTGCTCTTAGCGTCGAGATGAGTCCGTAGCCGTGTGTCCGACGAGCTTCATCGACGTTTTCCCAACGCCGGCGAGCCGCCGCCGTGTTCCGGCCACCACGGACATGGTCGCAGTGTCCTGGCATTGGTCCGGGCTGCACGCTCTAGTGGGCCGCCTTGCCCACTGAGCCGCAGCCCTCTCAGCCCAAAGGCTCTCTCATTTTTTTATTCATTCACGACTTTACTCATTTCCACGATTTAGTTAAACTTCAAATATTCATAGAAAATTCCACAAAAATTAGAAAAATGCCAAACAAAGTTCATTAGATTCATAAAATTATTCTCTATTTAGTTATGTATTCAAATGCTTATTTTGAAAAGTATAATTTTATAGTTTAATTAATTGCATTCTTTTAATTAAGATAATCTATTATTTTATGCTAATTATTATTTAATTTTGAAAAAATGAATTTCTTTTAAAAAATTAGAGATACTGTAGACGAAAGTGTTTGTGAAAACTGTTTTCCAAAATTCAACATAAACACCGTCATTTTATGTGATCCCAAAGTAAGAGCTTAAGTGTGCTCACATATCGTTAAGCATTTATAATTGTCGTTTAAAGGCATGATTAATTATTAATGGATGAACCTGGTTGATCATTAATTAATGAACATGATTAACGTTTGATTATTAATTAATGACCTTGGTTAAGCAATAATTAATGAGCATGATCAGCTATTACTTATTGCTTAACGAACATGATTAATTGTTAATTACTAATTGCAAAGTAACGGATTTAAGTAATGATTAATGGCTAATTAACGACCTTGGTTAATTCCATCATTGCACATCATCTCATGAACATTCATGCATGCATGGTTGTGATTCGCGATGTATTGTTGATCGACCTAGGTCCCGTCGTGATCGAGGTTCCGTCCGAGGTCGAGAAAGGAGACGAAGCTTCGAAGTCGACCAAGCACATCGAGGAAGCTAACCCCGACTCGAATCAAGGCAAGCCCGGTGCATCTCACCTATGTTTTTAAAGTCTTTTCTTTTATCACGAGTAATTGTGTCGTGGTTGTGCATTAGGTTACAGGAATTGATTGACACCCTAGATGCATGAGTAGGATCCCTATGTTACCTGTTTATCCATGTTGGTGTTGTGTCTCGATAGATGCTACGCTTAATTCACGGGGTTACGGTAGAAGTCGAGTGGTGCTGAGCACACTCGCGAGCTTGTACGGTCCGATCTTAAAGCATGGAGGCTTTAAGTTATTTGCTATCGTTCGAGTTGAAGTTAAAGATGAAGATGAAAATGAAATGGAGACCGGACGGGCCCCTGTAGGAGAAAGGGCAAAGACGAGGTCTTGCAAGGTGGTAGCCCCGTCCGTGTCGGTCAAGGACCGTACCGTTGTTGGCCCTGCTCGAGCAAGTATTTGAACGTATCGATTTACATACCGGTGTTTATGGGGCCGGGAAGCCGATGTAACCTAATTGCCACGGCGGTTGGACGTAGCCCATCCCCTAATTGGCTGGAGAATGAGGTGAGGCCTCATGTCTCAAAGGGAGAGGAATGGGTGGTCGCTCACGGATAACGTCGAGGACGGGTATCGCGTGGGGTCCCCGGGTTCTCGGGCGGATGGGAGACTAACCCGGCCACTGCCGGGAATTAGCGTGAAAGGTTGTCGTATGCGACCATTGGGGTGCGTATACGCCGTGTAAACGGGTTTTCCCAGCTGGTGAAATCGATTCGAATCGCTGTCCCTCGCAGATAATGAGTACCGCTTGTTCACCGTGTCACATCGTAGTTAATCAACGGGAAGATGAAGGAAGAGGAAGGAAAGGATTGTTGTTTGGAATTTATTTTTTCCTGCAAACATGATTGCAATAGGGATAGTCTGCAAACCTAGAGACTAATGAACTTAACGTGAGCTAAAATACTGAAAGTAAGGACTCAACCTTTAGTGCTGTTTTCGTAAAGGAGTAAACCCCACAGCCGGAAAGCCTTTGCATACTAGGCGTCGGCCTTAGCGTGCCATGTTGACGGGTCGGTCTTGCTGAGTATTAGAATACTCAAGGTTTGTTCGTTATGTTTTTCAGGATCCGAGTCGTACTCTCACGACTTGTACGGTAGTTCCTGGAAGTGGAGTGCCCCGAGGGTGGTTCCCTCCAGTGGGAATGGATCCCGACGTCGTGAAGAGGGAGGACCGTGATGTACGAAGGGCTCGGTGCATCACGTTGATCGTCTAATAGTGTGTTGTTGTTCAAAGTACAAGTTTCCGCTGCAAGACTCGTAGGTTGTTAAACTTCATTAATGTATTATGTTTCCGCTGCATCAATGTTTGTATTTCGAAAACCTGGTTGTATTATACCATGATGTATATATGCTGGCTTGTATGAGATGATACACTATTGTAACTCGCTTCGTCGAGTGTCCCTCCGTTCCGATTCCTGGGTGTCCCGGAGGGATGTCACGAGTAGCGACCTCTTGAACAATGTAAACAATGTGTAATCGGCGAGCTGTTAACGGCCTCCTTGTTTTACCTTGTTTCTACTTAATACAATGACATGTAGTTCTCCTGCGCGTTCGAGGAAAATAATAATTGGCAGGAAAATCGGTAGGAGCACTATTCCTTGGGGAAATTCCGACTCCAGTAGTCAACCTCGGGCAGGAGAGATTGATTCATATGGCTGATATTCATGTTAGCATTCACCGTAGCAAGATTCTAGGTATCATACTCACGCACGGATCTACCAGCTTGATCAAGGCATTCGGGATTTCAAGGTGCACTTCTTACCGACAGACTCCTTGTGTAAAACTCGCCATGCTTGTTTTACAATCAGCATCCATCGTTTCTTTCCCAATCGGTTCGACTATTCTACTTGAAGCTAGCCGTGGGTCCCGACCCGACAGAGCGAAGTTTCCTTGACGGTGAGAATGGTTGATTCCGACGGGATAGCAACATTATGTTCTTTGATTTCCGATTCGAGGCTTCGTATTATCATCCGAATGAGGGCAATGTGGTATGGCCCGCTTCGGCACCTACATCAACGGTATGCAACCAATTCATCTGCTTTTTCTTCATCAAGTTGCAAGGCGTCGCCATGAAACCAATATGTATGTGGGGGGATATGGTTACTTAAAAAGCTGAAAGATAACACAAAAGAATGCATAGTTCTAAAGCTAAACAGTCGGGCGTACGGGCCGATCCAAGGTTTTTAAGAATAGTTTTCTACCGATTTTAATTAATTTTAAATATAAACGAGCCAAACGGACCGTGCCGTCGGCCCGTGAAACACGGCCCAAATAACGGGTTAAATGGGCCAATAACTAAACGGGTCGTGCCGTGCCGATCCGACGGGCCTGCGCCTAGGCCCAAGCACGGCCCTCAACAGGCTGCGGGCCGGCATGGTCTGTTACCAACAGACCCAGGCCGTGCTCGGGCCGGGCTAAACGGATAGCCTGGCCCACTTGGTCAGCTATACCTTCGACGGCGCTGGCGGCAGTGAGGTGCGGCAGTAAGGGAGTACGCTTTTCAGTCGAGAAGGCAACTACTGCTTTTCTTCGGCAAAACCTGGGCCAACTTTGACGGACCCAGCCCAGTATGCTTCGGCAAAAGGAGACTAACAGTAGCGGCCGGGCCTGTACTACATGGGCTTGTAGTCAGCCTGTCGCTGGGGCCGAGGCCCATGACAATCGCAGCCGCGATCGCGGCGGACGCATTGTAGTGCGTCCGGTGCCGGCCGGAGACCTCAATCTGCACGCGCTCGCCGCCGCAATAGCCGCGGCTGCACGGTGCAAAGGCAGCAAGTCCTTCTGCACGCCTTACCTGTTTCTCTATGCTCCCCGATCTGCAGTTTCGCCATCCTCTCCTCGGCCAACTAGAGACGGTCCGATCTCTCCTTCCCTCTTCCCAATCTCCTCGGCCAGAGCATACGGATGACCTTTTGGTTCTTTTGTTTGCTCGCTTCTGTCTGGTTATTAGAGCTTTGATGAAAATATGCAGTAGGTATGGATTAAGGTTTTCATGTTTTCTCGTACAAATTCAAAGGCTGTCATGCAATTTGAATCATTTCATTCTTCCTTTTTTCGTTCGGTATTCTGTAGTATCTCTCAATTAAACTAGTTGGTTGCAGAAGATGCTTCTGAAATAAACCATCGGAAATGGATGAGACGAAGCTCGGTACATGATGACAATTGGCAACATGCGTGTGTTTAGGACACCCTAACAAGGGCTTTTCGTACACAATAAGCTCGGGCAGGTATATCAATGTCACTTCAATCGGTTTATATGTTCCCTCACACATGCTGCTGCATATTGCATTACTGTATTTCCATCGGTGGTCACACCAGGCCTTTGAGCCTTGAGTGTAAGACTATCTGCACTGGCATCCGCAACCCCATCCTTCAGTACGAGAATAGCGGATGGAGAGCTGCACCGGAGTACTGGGAGCCAAACGCCATCGTTCCGCACGGCCTCCCGCACGCTAGAATTGGCGCGAGTACCGGATGTACGGGACGCACCGACGTGGCACGGGCCCGCGCTGGTGCGCGCCACCAAACCAACCACCGGAAGAGCGAGAGAGAAGAAGACGGTGAGGGGGAGGAGGAGACCGGACGGCGGCGGCGCGCCGGGGAACAGGGGGAGAAGGAGGAGACCGAGCTCCGGGAGGGCGGATCCCGGCGGCGCACGCGGTGAGCCGAATCCCGCGGGTATCGGCGGCGCGTGCGGGGAGGCCGTTGCCGCCGGATCCCGCCGCCGGCGCGTGGATCCCGCACGGACGAACGGCCGCCGGCGCCCGCCGGTCGGATCCGCGCTCCGGCCGCCGGATCCGCGAGGGAGACGGCCCGGTGGCGCGCGGGGAGGCGGCTCGGCGAGTGCGCGGAGAGGCGGCCCGGCTGGGTTGGAGCGTCGCCGCGACGTGGATGGTGCCGGTGCAGGAGAGGAGGAGGCCCGGCGGCGCTCGCGTGGTAGAGGAGGAGGTCCCGGCGGAGCGCGCGCGGGTGGTGCGAGCCCGGCTATGGTGGTGCCCGCGCGGTGGAGACCGGAGGGAGGAGGAGGACCGCCGGCGGGCGACGCACGTGGAGGAATAGGAGGCGGGGCAACGACCGCAGCAATCGGGAAGGAGGAGCAGGGGTTGGCGGTGGGGAAGAAGCGGTTGTGTGGGAAGAAGGGAAAAGGGGAGAAAAAAAGGAAAAGAAAAAAAAGGAAAAGGAAGAAAAGAAAGAGGAAAAGAGAAAAAATTACTATTATTATTTGATAAAAAAATTGGATTGCTAAATTAGTTGTAAAAGATAAAGAAGTAAAAAAGGAAAGAGAAGGAGAGATGAAAGGAGATGGTAGTTGAAGATGTTGAATAAAATAGTGAATAGTTGATATAGAGGATGGGTATAGAGTATAAACGAGTGCAAGAAAGCTGAATATAAAGAAGAGAATCTTGTCGACTAGGACAGAATATTCCGTTTAGAGGATGGATTTAGAGGACGATGAGTGCGGTCGATCTAACAAGTCGATATTTTGCCCGAGATCTAAGACTAGCTGCACCGGTACTGGGAGGCATCCGGACTGCCGGTCTTGGAGGAGCCACGTAGGCTAGAACCGAGCTGCACCGGGATGCGGGAGCCGTCCGGTACCCTTCCGGACGCGCTCCCACCCTTCAAATGGAGCGCTCGTACGGCCGTCCGGGAAGGGCTTGACGTGGCGTGGGCCCCGCGGTTCGGTGCTCTTGCCGCCGGGAGTTGGAAGCCCGGAAATCGGAAGGGAGAGAGGAGAAGCAGCAGCTCGGGCGATAGATCCGGCGGAGGGAGGCGGGCCCGGCCGGATCTAGCCGAGCGGCGGCCGGCGGACGCGGGGGAGGACGCGCGGGGAGGAGAGGCACGCGGGGAGACGGGATTCGGCGGAGGGAGGAGGAGAGAGGCGAGGGAGGAAGAACGGCGGCCTCCATGGACGCCGGGGCCTCCATGGGAGAAGGACGGCTCCATCCGCGCCGTGAGCTAGAAGGGGAGAGAGAAGGGGACCAAAACAATGGTGGCCGTCGCGCGGGGGGAGGCGGCAGGGCGACGGGCGTGGTCGTCGCCGGATCCGGCCCCGGCCGCCGGATCCACGTCCCGCCCTGTCGGATCCGGGCCCCGGGGGCGGCGTGCTAGGCGGAGGAGGCGCGGGGAGGCGGGGGGGGAGGCGGGGAGGCGCACGGGCCCGGCCGGTGAGGGAGAAGAAAGGGATTGGCCGAGTCGGTGAGGGAGAAGAAAGGGAAGAGGGAGAAAGGGGGAGAGGAAAGAAAGGGAAAAAGAAAAGGGAGAGAAAAAAAGAAGAAAAAGGAGAAAAAATTATTTAACTGAAAAATTGGATTGTTAAATCATTGTAAAGAAATGAATAAATGAAAGAGAATGAGAGATGAAAAGAGATGGTAGTTGGAGATGGTTGAATAAAATATTATGTAGTTGGTATAGAGGATGGATATAAAGTACGAACGAGTGCAGTGAAACTGTATATAAAACGAGAGAATCTTGCTTACTAGGACAGAATATTCCTTTTAGAGGATGAATTTAGAGGACAACGAGTGCGGATAGTCTAAGACTGGTTGTAATACAGATTAGCTGGTGACAGTTCATATCCAACCTCACAGCCATACCCTTGAATGTAATGAAACTTGTTCTGCAAAAAACGGAGAAGAGTTTAACATTTCTAGTGTTTTCATACATGATAATGCAAATTTACAAAACGAATTCCTCAGCCTCTAGACTTTATAGTTTTTTAGTGTTAAGTTTCCTTCTTATAGAAGGGAAGCCTATTTTGCTTTAGGTGGATGTAATTACGTTGAGTCAGGCTTCACGGTCAACATAATTAAGCCACGATACTGCATCGTGGTCCACTATGTATTACTTTGACATTTAATTTGATGCCAGCCTGATGGTTCAAAGGTGAGGACTTTTATGACATTCAAGTCACTAAGTATGTAGTAAGAGTAATTGGGTCAGAGCCAACATCGTTGAATATATGTAGGATTATATAGCAATGATATCTCTCTTGTAACAGTGAATATCCAATTAATTGGAAAAAGCTGCACTCTGAAGGGCGTTGTTACTTTGTCCGGCGTGCTAGTTCATATAGGTTGATTCTTGAAAGGGCGTTTTAAGGCCATGTGCAAGGTTAGATCAAGTGACAGATCTTTTTTTGCTGTCCATGAATAGAAAAGACCCTCTAGGCCTGAATTATCTGTTTGTTTTCACTTTAATTATTATTTGGCAGCTTTAAATTGGTTCATGTGTCTGCTTTACCTGTTTAGCATACCAAAGTTGCAAAACAACAGAGGGTGTGTGAGCTGCTTTCCCTCGTTGAATTTGTTTTGTACTTACAAGAAGCCTGCAGAAATGTTTGGTACAAGAATGCCCACTTTTCTACGGCTAGCCACATGACACTCCTATCTTGTTTTTTAAACAAAACCTCATCGGTAATCAGCTCTATTATACTAAACCTTGGGAGGCGAGTTTTGTTTCCTTGTGAGTAATCTTGAAGCAAGTACAGCTATGATCCATCCACTAATTTCATGCTCAGTATCTGTCAATATCTTCAAAGAAATTTAGTTGACTTATTTATCCTCTGCAGGGCAATGGTTTTTAAAGATATTTATAGCGGCGTTTGTCTTTGTTACTTAGAAATCTAAACATAAGGTCGCTTTAAGATGTGTAACTGATGTAATAATATCTGAAGGGCCAGTCTCAGTGGAAAGTGTCATCACACGAGTTACCAATTTTTTTTAAGAACCGTGATAGTGGAGGGTCATGGTGATGACACTCATCTCTCATCCCATGACACTCCTCCTCTTCTCTCGCATGTCATGTCAGCAAATTTAATATTCATGACACTATCATGACACTTCCATTCAGACTGGTCCTAGTGTATCCAGCTTCTATCCGCAGCTCATACATTTCATTGTTGCAGCAGCGAATGGTCCGGAGGATCTGTTGTGTGAGTTTGTGACTCAACACAAGGGCATTTTTGACAATTCATAGGCCCTGTCCGGCTTTTGAAAAACTAACTGAATATATACAGAATGGTTTGTGGGTAAAAAAATAGGTGAATGAGGTGCGACTGAATTTTTTGGTAGTATAAAGTTTAAAACCATTTTTTAATGACATAAGTTAAAAGGTTCTTTTTATTGAGACACTGAAATGGACAGGATAGGCATTGCTTTGTTTATCCAGACCTGTGTAGTTTTGCGATAACGAGGAGTCGGAGCTTTTACTGCACACCAGGGATTTGACTGCATTTTTTATCTCCACTTGGAATTACAGTTTTCCCAAAAGGCCGAAGCAATTGTGCGCAGCCGGACAGCTGTTCACTGTGCAGTGCAGGTGCAAGCAAGAGGAACTGCTGCAATTTAGGTACGCGTGCCTGATATTACTGCACGTCTTAAGTTTTCCAAATCTCCCGAGCCTTTCTTGAAAATGTTGAAAAGGGGACGAGGAAGCCTACAAGAATGCTGTTCCTGCCTTTTTATGTGATTTTGATATTTCAAAAAGAAGAGGCGCAACGGGAAAGCTGCATAGAAATATGGGAAATGTAATGCTTGTTGTTGCTACTGTCGTATGTAGCACAATTGCTACTTTTGAAATTGGGTGCTCACTCAACTTCTCAAAAATTATCATTACATAAACTGCTGAAAACTATCATTATAATTTTTAGCCGCATGTAAGTAAAAGTGCACCGGAAGAGTGTAGTGCAGCGCAGACGTGGTAATGGCATTTATATGAGTAATGATGAACTATATGGTACAATCCCCAATGCGATTGTAGTAGTAAGAGAAAAATAAGTGGAGCAACCGACAAACCTGATTACAGGATCATGCTCATGACACAAATATCTTACGGTATCTATTAATAAAGAAGGTACAGTTTAAGAAGCTACAGATTTAAACTATTTCTGCTTATCTTATTTATTTTCGGGCGAAACTATTTGTCATATTCGCTAATTTATACTGTAGAAATAATCAACGGCAGCTAGGGTGTGTTCGTTTTCAGGTATATAATTTTTAGAGGGTCAAATCAAAGAGAATTTTATCATTCTAGAGTCTAAATAAAGTCTAATCTCGAAACTAATTGCAGACCTCTATCTAATTCACGAGACTAATCCAACGAGGGTAATTATGATATTATTAGAAGATGTTTACTTGTAGCATCACTGTAGCAAAACATAGATTAATTAGGACCATTAGATTCGTCTCGCAAATTAGAGAGGGTCGTGACATAGGTTTTATCATTAAATTAATAAAAGATCTACTTAAATAGTAAGATTCTATTTGATGTGATAGGTATAATTTCAGAGGGCAGGAAGGGCCTATGTTGTACTCTTGTGCACTTTTGCAGTCCAACCAATCAGCTGATTGGTCAAAGGAGAGAGAGCGAGGGCTTGCAGGGAGAGAGAGGGAGAGATGTTTGCAGGGAGCAGGAAACCCCGCCATTCTTGTGCAGTTTCTGCTCCCGAAATCTCTCCTATTTTTTTTATTTCGTCATTTCCCCGTATTCAAAATCCTTTTCCCGATGACTTGGGTATATACGGGCACCCCCGCTGCAGGTTGCTCGTGCCTGCTAGTAACCGGACACGGAGGGAAAGCAAAAACTAGCGTTGGTGTTTCCTCCTGTCCGTCTCTTCTCTCGTTTCAGTCCAAGCAAGCTGAGCAGCAAACCAGACCAAGAACAAGAAACAACCAAAGGCCAGCCAAGAAGCGCTCTTCACATGCTCCATGGAGGCAAGAGCGGGCATTGCAGTGGCAGGAGGCCATGAATCTGGTCATGGACTGTTCGGAGGAGACGTATCCATGGCCGAGGCGCAAGACGCAGCAAAGGAGTACCGTTCCTCCCCCTCGCCGTCGACGTCCCCCACTCCGTCCCCGCCGCCGGCTGTGGCTGGCCAAGGAGAGGAAGCGGCTGCCGCACCACTCGTGTGGAACTTGAGCGTCGAGAAGCCGAGTGAGGCGGCACGGGACAACGGCATGCAGACGGCCGGGCAGGGTGAACAGGCCAGCTTGAGCTCCGGACGGCGTAGGGGCCGGCCGCGCGGCTCCGGCAGGCGCCAGATCCTTGCTACTCTCGGTCAGTTTGCTCCCTTACCTCGGCCCCTCTGGAATGCAAAGCTTCCCCATTTTCTTCTTGAACCGCCCCAAATTTGCGTTTCTGCGGTTTGGTTTCTTGCCATGTTTGCTCCGGTTGTGGATTTCCGTTTCACTATAGATGGGGTCCAGTTAGGATGATGCGTATGTTTCTTTTTTACTCTAAAGTCGAGTGACAAGTCAATATCGGTTGTGCCGCAGTTCTACTGTTCAATGTCAAGCTTATCTCGCCTGTTAATTTTTTTTGATGAAACTCGCCTGTTAATTTTTGAAGTGACTCTCATTTTTATCCCCTTTTCCTACCAATGTTGCGTGTGCGTGTCCTGGAAGATTTCCCTGGGTGGATTACCTAATCGACCTAATCCTCTATGCTTCAGTAAAATTCCATACAGATTAGCCGCATTTAAGGCCTCCTTTTCACCATCTGTAATACGTTGTTTACTTGTTTGAGAATTGTTCGCTTGCCTGCTTCATTGGTACTCCCCAAATGCAACAGGTGAATGGTATGCTCTGTCCGCCGGAGGGAGTTTCACACCTCATGTCATCATCGTGGGTACTGGGGAGGTAAGACATGGATTAGAACCTCGTCACAAATCTCAGGTTCCCCTGCGGCTAGTTTGGCATCATTGTTAACTCGTGTGTAGCTTTCACACTTGTCTTAAGGGTAACACTGAACTTTGTCCATTGTTCGCAGGATGTGGCTGCGCGCATAATGTCGTTCTCTCAGAAGGGTCCACTCTCGGTGTGCATTCTCTCTGCTAATGGAACAATCTCTAATGTGACGTTGCGGCAGCCAGACTCATCTGGTAACTTCACCTATGAGGTATGAAGCATCAATCATTCAGAGTTTACTGTTCGTAGCTTCTCATTTCTGCTTAGCATCATAGATTAGTATCTACCGGCTGACTTCACGAGTATTTTGAAGTTATTCCTAGCTATATATATTCTGGAATTTAATCTATTTATGTCTTGTAATAAACCAAATCAAATGGTTTGTAAGTCGTACTTGAGAACGCGTCCACGCTCTATGTCTGCTATAGTTGTAGATTGACTTCAGGAAAGCAAAAGTCTGCCACTCATAAGCGAGACTAACTGTATTCAGAAACTTGTTGTTGGTCCAAATGGCAAATGAGTCTCTGAGATGGCAACTGAAGGCTCCACTTACTGTTATCAGTAGACTAGTACAACTTGTTGATGGTCCAAGTGGCAAATGGCATTTGTTTTGCGTCTCTGAGATGACAGCTGAAGGCTCCACTTATACTGTATCAGTAGACCAGTATTGGATGACAATGTTATTATCATGCACCCCACTGCAATTATCCCCCCTTTTAGGTCTTGAAGTTTTTTTCTTTCAAAATGAATGAATGGTTTGTAAATCCGACACTTTCGACAAAAGGAAATAAGAGACGAGAGTGAAGGAAAACATCATTATTATGCCAAATATTGGTCACTCAATTCTCTATGAAAAGCTTCTTTTCTATGGCATGTTGGCAGAGCCCAGATATATGATGGTGTCTATGCTGTTAATTTGAAGCTGCGAAGCGATGTTCATTTTTTTTTTTTTTGTTTTCAGGGCCATTTCGAGATTTTGCAACTGATGGGCTCTTTCACGATGGCTGAGGAAGGTAGGAGGAGATCCGGTGGGCTCAGCGTGTCTCTTGCTGGCCCCGACGGTCGTGTGATCGGTGGTGTTGTGGCTGGGACGCTGCGTGCTGCCAGTCCTATACAGGTAAAACTGCCTGAACATGCTTGTACTTACAAAGGAGGTCTCTAATCATGAGATCTGAAAGTGTTGGTCTCTTGTTTGTCCACACTTGGTTGCCACCTGCTGCTGTTCGTGTACTCGATGGAACCTGTATTTCTTTTAACAAACACATGAATCATTGTTGATTGTTTTCAGGTGATTGTGGGGAGCTTCCTGCCCAACAGCCTGAAGCAGCATCAGAGGCGGATGAACCTGCAGCAACCAGCACCAGCGTCTCCGGCTCCGACGCCGCCCCTCCGGTGCTGACAGCAGCGATGCCGATCTCTCAGGCAGCGCCAGGAAACGGGTTCCATGCGCCGCAGCAATCCCACGCGAGTGCGGACCACGGCAGGACCGGCATGAACCTGAACGCGTCGGGCTTCACGATGGTCGGGTGGCCGCCCAGCTCCCACCAGTCCATGGCGCACGGGCTGAGTTCGCCGGACATCAACGTCAGCTTGACTCCCCAGGAGTAGGAGCCACGGCGCGTCATTCTTTTTGTGGCCTCGACGACCCCTGACACATTCTGTGAAGGCATGCGGTGATTAGCAGGCCCGCGAGTCTGATGTAGTGTTAATTAATTTGGGGGAGAAACACGCGCCCTGAGCTTTAGATGGTACTTGGGCCGACATCAGCAGTCGAATGCAACGGGTTGATCTGCTTGTCTTAGGAGGATATGCTGTCGTTTAATTTGTTGGGTTACTGGTTGTGTGTGATATTGGCCATTACCTGAGTGAGTGCTCGTTGCAGTTTGTAGCCTGTTCTCTGTCACTAGTGAACTGAACTCTGGTAGAGAAGGATTAGGAATGCTGCTACTAGCCTGTTCACGCTGTTAACTTGTTTCGAGACCCGTACTTGAGAATGTGTCAAAGCGCTATCATCTGATCAGCAATAAGCATTTGCCTCCACCAGACACTTCATACGGAGGATCTGCTCCGTTATCCACTCGCTCACTGTACGTTCGTGTGTGCATTATACATTTGCAGCCTGCTCTGTTACTAGTGAACCCTGCTTGGCGAGGACGCGGATCACCTGACTTGTGGTGTTTTACTGCACGTCTTGCAGTAGAGCGGCATCCACCGTTGGCTGCATCCGACGCTGCTGCTATTTCTACGCTGCATAAGGCCCAGTTCGGCCCATCGTTGCATTATTTTGCCGCTGCTGCAGCTGACGCGAGGGAGAATTATCGCGCTGGCGCCAAGTTTTGGAGGGAAAAGAGTTACCGATGCTGTCTTTTGCTGCCGGAATTTAATACAAGGCCTACCACTTCTCACCGTCTCTTGCAAATCGGGAGGCAAAACAAGAGGCGATGGCTTGAAGCTGCTCTTCAGTTCTGTACAATCCTCCTTCCGTGGCTAATAAGATGGAGGCAACAAATGCAGACCACAACGGTTCCAAAATGTAAGTGATCTTATCCTAGATTTTTTTACTTTGATATGACTACGAATTTTTATTTCCCCTTCTGCTTCCTGATTGTTTTACTTCTAAACCAATGTAAAATAAATAGCGATATTAATGTTTAGAGTCTTAGTTTTGTTATAAAACAGTTATTTGCACTTACAAAAGGCTTTGGTCAATGTTATTTCAGAGAGAACATGGTGCCAAATTTGGCACCTCATATTGGGATGAAATTTAGAGATGTTGATGAGGCTTGGAAATTTTGGATGAATTATGGAGCACATGTTGGCTTTTCAGTGAGAATAAGGTATAAAAATAAAAGGAAAGCTGATGGTAAAGTTACAACATGTCGATATGTTTGCTCCAATGAAGGTTATCGTGCTGAAGACAAAAGAGATTATCTAGTAAAGGTCCCTAGAGCTGAAACTAGAACAGATTGTGAAGCCCGCATGTGCCTTAAAATTGATGGAGATGGATATGTAGTACATGAACTAGTTCTAAAACACAATCACCTCCTTCAGTTGTCAGGAACCTCGCACTTGCTGGTATCACAAAGGAAAATTTCAGAAGTACAAGCTTTTGAAATTGAGACAGCCGATGATTCTGGAATTGGGCCAAGAGCTGCACATGAGTTAGCTAGCCGTCAAGTTGGTGGATCATGTAATCTAAGTTATACACGTCTTGATCATAAAAATTATTTACGAACCAAGCGTCAACGTGAGATGGCACATGGAGAAGCGGGAAGTATGTTGAAGTATTTTCAGGATAAAATTGCTGAGAACCCTTCATTTCAATATGCCTTGCTAATGGATTGTGAAGAACAAATTGCAAATGTGTTTTGGGCTGATGCTAAAATGCTTGTTGACTATGCACATTTTGGTGATGTTGTCACTTTTGACACTACTTTTGGAACAAACAAGGAGTCAAGATCTTTTGGTGTCTTTGTTGGATTCAATCATTTTAGAGAAACTGTGATTTTTGGTGCTGCTCTTTTATATTCTGAGACATATGAATCCTTCAAGTGGCTCTTTGAGACATTTGTACAAGCACATAATGGAAAGAAGCCTAGAACAATCTTTACAGATCAAGATTATGCAATGGGAAAGGCTGTGGAGAAAGTTTTCTCAGAAGCATGGCATGGGTTGTGCACATTTCATATCATGCAAAATGCTATCAAACATTTGTCTAATGAAGAAAAGAGTGATGACTCAAATATTCTATCTGACTTTAGTGCTTGCATGTTTGAGTATGAGGATAAAGAAAAGTTTGAAGCAGAGTTTTCCATCATGAGGAACAAGGTGCAAAAGAAAACTTGGTTGGACAGTATCTACAACCTGAAAGAAAAATGGGCCATCAGTTTTATGAAAGGTGTTTTTACATTGGGAATGAGAAGCACACAATTAAGCGAGAGCCTGAATAATGATTTGAAAAATCATTTGAAAGCAAATTTAGATATCCTTCGGTTTCTAAGGCATTTTGAAAGGGTAGTGCAGGGTAAAAGAGACAAGGAAGTGCTTACAGAGTTTGATTCAAGGAGAAAGCAACCTAGAATCAAAATAAAGACACCCATGCTGTTGCAAGTAAGTGAGTTATACACACCTATTGCTTTTGAAGCTTTCCAAACTGAATATGAGAGGTCTTTAGCATCATGCACTAAAGTGTTAGATGGAAGTAATGAATATCTGATTGCCATCGCAACTTTTGGTAAAGAACTAGTCATGGAAGATGAGTACAAAGTTATCGGAGATCCCTTCGAGCAAACTGCTACATGTAGTTGCAAGCAATTCAACAGTACTGGAATATTGTGTGCTCACGCTCTGAAAGTTCTTGACATAATGAATGTTAAGTTACTGCCTGCACACTATGTACTAAAGCGTTGGACACGTGAGGCAAAGCGTGGAGATATACAAGACACACAGGGAAGAACCATCAATGAAAATATGAAGCTCGATGCTATGTGTTGCTACAAATTTTTAGCATATAAATTTTTTAATTTAGCAGATCAAGTAATCCACTCTCAAGAACGTGTCACGTTGGTGGCCAACACACTTGACAACCTTAGCAGGCAATTTGAAGATCAAAATGCAAGTACGAGTACTACCAATAAATGCTATCAAGTTCAAAAGGACGTTCAGCCACCAAATGTTGTGCTAAGTCATGCACGATTCAAGAAGAAAGACATTCGGACGAAAAGTGGTAGAAGAAAGAAAAATTGGTTTGAGGTGAAGCGCAAGACAAACAGAAAAGTACAGAGTACATCAAAAGTAGGGAAATCAGTGGTATGTTATTGAATAAAATTAGATTGTCTACTACTTCCAATACCAAATTTCTTCAAATCTTTGTCTTCTGTTGATAGATAGAAGAGGAAGTGAATGATGGTGTACAAACACAAGTAGGAACCGACACTGATTTCTGGGAGAGCAAGAATGATTTGGGAGAGTACCGTGTCATCAGTTCGTTCACCCAACTTTTAACGGTGATGTTTCCTTGTGGGTATTCACAAACTCATATATTTAGCATTCATAGATGTGGAAGTATTATTAACTTGTTCTTTCTATGTGCAGAGTTCAAGTACGGATCTTCATGCTGAAGAACTGTTATTGCACTGACTGGTGTTAGCTCAATGTTATTCAGTACTTTATGCATCATTTGCCCTCAATGGTAGCTGCTGAATGTTGATGTATTTCTTTTGTATGCTTGGGAATTTAAGATAATTATGCATGAATTTTTACCCACTTTGTTTTGAGCATTTTCTATTATTTTTGCTGGGAATTCCTATTGGTTTTGCTGGGAGAGCTTCAGTTCAGTTTAGATAGATGCAATATTTCAGTTGCATAGACAGGTTCACAGGATCCGGTTCCTAGCAAGGAGGCAAAAGGCCTAAAAGTATCTGTGTTGGGATCCTTTAGACCTGCAAAAGTCCACGTAATATTGCTGAGAGAGAGTGCAGAGTAGCTGCAGCGTCGGACGGTGGATGCAGCTCTACTGCAAGGCGTGCAGTAAAACCACGTAATATTGCTGAGAGAGAGTGCAGAGTAGCTGCAGCGTCGGACGGTGGATGCAGCTCTGCTGCAAGGCGTGCAGTAAAACACCACAAGTCAGGTGATCCGCGTCCGCTTGGC
>JAUNZO010004974.1:0-63655 GCA_031894775.1 Chloris gayana
TAAAGCGGTGTGCCCGTAGGGAGTCCTAGAGCTGACATCAGCCCCAGCCTATAGAATCGATAATGCAGATTAGTAAGGGAAAATTTAGAGAGGAAGAGTCCTGATGACAATTAAGTTGAACCTACATGACAATTTGCAGCAGCAAATTATGTTTTCATTTAAATAATGGTTCATTAATGCAGACAAAGGCACAGATATAAATATAACAACAATCGAGCAAGTTGACCTGGACCAGTAGCTCGACGCATTCCAAGGAACGGAATAAGGTTATTCCCTTCATGACCGGTGTAAAGAAATTGTGGTAAATTCTGTTGGGCTGCATCACAGCTCGAGTTTGGGCCAAAAACAAGTTAATACATCATTTGGGGGAACAGTTGCCAACCACACATATACCAATTCTCAATGTGAGATCGATGGACTTACATCAGCTCCATGGTCCAGCAGGATGGCGAGAGCCTGATGTTGGCCCTCTTCGAGAGCAAAGTGCAGCGGCGTCAAGTTGTTGGCGAGAGGCTCCAGAGGAACACCTTTGGACAGGAGCAGCCTCATAGCGTCGCAGTGCCCTTGAGCGAGGCAAGCAATTACACCACAAACAAATTTAGAGAAAAAAATATTATTCAGCCCAACTCCAGAATCAAACTTATTAACCCGGCTGATCATTCTTTGCGGCGCGGTGCAGCGGCGTGGTTCCCTTGACGCTGGGCATGGCCGGGTCACCGCCACGGCTAAGGAGGTACCTCAGGACGGGCAGATGGCCACAGTTGGCGGCGATCATCACGGGCGTATTGCCTGGACCAAGAAGCATGTGGCAATTATTGATCAATCAATCGCAATTAATCGGAGGAACAACGGAACAAAATGGATTTAATCGCTCGCAAGATGAATGTACCTCCAGCGGATGGGAGAATTATATTTTTACCACACTTAAGGGCGGTATCCCTATAATGCTACACTTAAACGCAACATTCTAAAAATAACATATCTGAGTGCATTTGTCTCATCCCACCTGCCACTACCCCAATCAAATCAGATTTTTTTTATTTTTAATTGAAAAACGTAATTGATATGACCATTATGCCCTCTGCCTCTCTACAGGAGCCGAAATTCGAGACCACGACGCGCTTGTGTGTTTCGCTTGACATGACCATTATGCCCCTTCCTCATATCTATCTCATTTCGAATTGTTATGGCTAAGGTGTATTTTTTCATGTCATATATGCTATCTGGAATCACCAACTTATACAAAGGTCATGTCAATTTTTTGTCACATTTTAAAACACGTTTCTATCCGATCAGATTTTTTAGAATTTTTAATTCAAATATTTCGTAATACTGAGAAGAAAAGAAACAAAATTTGTTTTTCTTCAACTAACCGTGGCTGTTGCAATTTTTGCCGCAAGGCACGTGAGGAAAAAGAAAAAAAATGGTGCAAGCGAAACACACAAGCGCGTCGTGGTCTCTAATTTCGGCTCTTGTAGAGAAGCAGGGGTATAATGGTCATATCAGTTACGTTTTTCAATTAAAAAGAAAAGAAAATCCGGTTTGGTGGGAGTAGTGGCAGGTAGGATGAGACAAATGTCCTCAGGTGTGTCATTTTTGGGACGCTGCGTTTAAGTGTAGCATTGTAGGGATGCCGCCCCTTAAGTATGGTAAAAATATAATTCTCCCCTCTCACACCGTTACCGAAGAATCTGCAGATCCATTCAGAACATCGATTGGTCGATTTCCCATGTTGGTAAGGAAACCCTATTTTCCCTTCGATCAATTACCGATCATAAGAGCTACGAATCGTTGCTGTTGTGTCATACGAGCTATGAATCGTTGCTGCTGTTTTCTACTTGTCACTGAGTGCACATATTAGTTTAATTTCCTTTCCGAATCGTTTAGACCTTTTTCTGTTTGCCTGTTTGGTGGGCATTGGAGGGGTTTGGAAGAGATTGTGATCCCCTCCAAATCCCCTTTGGTAGAGGAAAAACGGAAAACAACCTTTAGGGTTTAGGCTTCAAATTGCGGTTGCAGAGTTGCAAAGGAGCGCGAGTTTTATTTTGTATGTTTTTAAATCTTTTTGCAAGCACAAACTTATCTTTTTTGCTTGAATTGCAGATCAGATAAACTTTGAATATAGTCAGGATACTGCTATTGTCATCTGAGGTAATATGGAGAAAAAATATTGTTTATTAATTGTTGCTAATTTATTTCTCTCTTATGGAAACTAATCCCCGCACCCCTCTTGTATTGGCTATTAATTATGTTTTCATTTTTAAAACTTAATACTGTTCTGGTCAGGAGATGTAGTTAACTTGAGCTGTTGGGTTTATGTTGTTTCTTGTAGATAGAACATGTTCCGTTTGTGTGTTAGAAAGTTTCAGACCACATGGTTGAATATTGTACCACCGAAATGTGTTACCGCAGTTGTTACTCAACTACATCCTCTTAAGAAAGTAGTGGGGACATAGTCCTTAGTGTTAATTTTCAGTTTATTAAAAAAAGTAAGGATACATGATGTGGAGGTAATATAAAACTGGAATTTTTTTACTTCATCCTGGTTTGGAGAGTGATTTATTTTAAACCAAATAGTTTGCTCACATTTGCAGAGGTGATTGTAAAACAGTAAAAGTCAAATAAGTGACAAAGTACTCCTTACTTTGTGCTTGGAGATATGTCGAGTTGAGTGTTTGGAGGTGGAGACTATGACTACTAAGCAGTATTAGGGTCTGTTAGGGGAGATATACATGCAAGATAGGTTCAACAAAGATAATGAAAAACATGAGGAGGGGGGGGGGGAATGTCAATGACTGACAAGTGAATCCCCATCAAATTCCGTCAATTTAATTGGGCACTGGCATTTGTGGAAATTTGTTGGAATAGGAATAGTATGCCATGTTTGATGCAAATTTATTATAATTTTCGGGTGTTGCATGGAGTTTTAGTCTACTCTAGACTGGAAAGTGCCAATAAAACTGGACAGTATTTCTTGCCTACATTTATGTAGGTACACATACTGCAGTGTGTACAGTAAAAGTAGGTTGTATGTCAATCCACCAAAAGCTTACAAAGCCATGTGAAATTGCAGTAGCAACCAGCAGTACTGATAAAAATGCACTCAGTAGTGTTTTTATAATGCAAAGTTGAATGATTGATTATCCAGTGCCTAAAATCCGATATCACCTAAGTTTATATCCTCCACTTGCAAGAATTATGCCCCCTTCACACAACCTGAGTTGCAGAATACCCAACCTACCTTGTTGTCATGGTTGCCGTTTCAATTAAGTCATCTGCCATTCATATGCTCCTAGGAATGAACTGGTGCTATTTAGCTAGTTGCAATCTGGCACATCAAGGCTCTATGTCACATCTCCATCTGGCCCTATATTGAAGCTTATGTTTTAATGGACTCACCATTTAGTACCGACAAAATATCACCAATTAGGCAAGTAGAAAACAATTATTATTGATTTCAGGTCAAGACACGACATGAAATCAGTCGAAACTATCACTATTGATACAATGTATAAAACCGGACCTGTGTACAAGAATTATCCTAAAAATCTGGGTTGGATGTAAAATAAAAGTGACCGGTGCACTTATATGTAAAAATCTGGTGAATGTAAATTAGAGGATTAGGGGATGGTTAGTGGAGGAAATGTAGTAATGCCATTGAGGCTCTAGGGGGTGACCAACAGCGATAAGACTACAAGTTTGAAGGAGAAGAAGATTGTAAAATGATGGTCCTCTACTGAACTAGATTACAATTTTTTGGTCTTCCATCATATATTCCTCACTTAATTTGTTAGTTCTGTAGTTTTCATGTCTGTCTTATCCGATTAATTTATTTAACTTGTCGCTAACGGATTGGTAAGGAATGAAACATTTCCTTCATTTACATCATATATGCTCTTGTTCCAAATCCCTTGATCAGAATAAGCCTATTTAGCTTGTTATTGAATTCAGAGTTGTGCACATTCCCCTAGGAGAATAGTACGATTATATAAACTACTCTTTATTTGTTTGAATGAGAGGTCTGGGGAACCTGATCCTGCACCAGATGAAAGGACTGTCTCAGTAGCCTCATTAAAACAATTCAAGCCAGGAGTTGCTAAATTGTCTCATATGTCCCGAGCTCATTCTGCAACAGTGATCACCTCCAGTTGTGCCCCCTTATTTGTGTTGTAGAGTCTATCAGATTTGATGTGTTCAACTGTTCATATGGTTTAGTAGTATTGCTAGACATTACATACACCTGACATTTTCCTTCTTTTATTTTAATGCAGGGATGGCTTCTATCCCAAATACTAGCAGATTTAGGGTGCCTCCACTTGAGGACCTACCCGAAGATGAGGGCCCATATGCACCTTTTGGCTCACTTTATAGAGTTGTTGCTGAATTAAGATTGGTTTCTATCATCTTTGCTGGAGCCTACATGCAACGAAATGGGGTAATGCATCAAACAAGCACTGCAGCTGATATTGCAGAATTTGTGATGTTAATTGGAGGAGCTTTTGCATTTGGAGCCAACGTTGATTGCTTGTATGATGGCTCAATCTTTGAGCCAAAATTTAATTATTTAAATCCACCGCCTCAGCAGAGGGGAAGACGGAGAAGGCGTCGAGCACAAATAGATGATTGATGTATACTCTATGGGCACTTGAGAATGTTGTAACAAGCGCAGAGAGAGTTGCAGACTTGTGATATTATACTCGTATCGTTTGTACTAGTAAAGCAGTTGGTTTAATATTACGAAAGTTGTTTTATTGTTTTTCTTTGAGTGATAGAGCTAACTTGGAGATATTGGTATAACCCAAAAAGTCAGAAAATATTGGTATCAGGTTGTGCTCTGAGAAAGTAAGCTGAGGTCAATACTTGGCATCACATCAGTTTCTCCATATGTAATAACACAATTAGTAGTAAAAGTTTATGAGCTACATATGTTATCTTCTTCCACGGTCACTGCCAAATATCCGATTATCTTGTTTAAATATCCGATTATCTTGTAGCAAAACGAATGATCTTAGGGACAGCCGAACAGGACAACAGCATTTTCAATAAGGGTGGTTGGTTCCTGCTCACTTTTTCATGTATTTCGTTGAGAGATTTTAAGAGTATAAGACACGACCCAATCGGGGGACATACCGAAAGTAGAAATGGACACTGTCGAGAAACCTTATTGTCGTCCCTCATACGGGCTTCATGACGACAATGGCTCGGAAACAATCTAGAAATGTAAAACACTAACAGAAACAATATCTTTTTACAAATAATAGCAGAAACTCTGTCATCTTGACAGTCCTTTGGGCGATGAAGCCCATCCACCATCCTGAGAAACTTGCTCTTTCAGTGCCATCTCTCGTTACCTGCTCCTCCGGCAACATCACCCGTTTATCAATCCACGAGTGTTGAAATTAGGTGGCCCTAAAACCCACTAATGAGGACCTAGAACTATAAACTTGGAGACCGGCACTTATACTAACAAAGCTTTATTATAGCTGAAAATACTTTATACACACGAGTGTACACAACACTATGAGGTGGCTGGCTGGTGGCTCTCACCTCACACTCACACTCTCACACTTCTCTACCTAGCACTCTCTATCATGCCCCTTGTATGGGATACCATGGCAAGGGGGTGGCTCCTCTATTTATAGGCCTAGGTGAGCCATGACATTAGGACAAGTGTCCAAGCTCTAGAACATTTCCACTAAATATCTAGGTTCCACACTATTCCAAAGTTACCATGATACTAGCTCTAGAATACTCCTAGTATAAATATCTTGGATAATGAATAAGATAGAAGTTTTCGGAAGTTTGTATTGCTATTTTCAACAACGAGCAAACAACATACTTCATTACTACAGGATCTGGGATAATTCTACTTCTAAAGCACTACAGCGATTGACGTATTTTTTAAAAAACTTGCGATTGACGTATTTGGCAATAGGACAGCCAAAAATCGACCAGGTATTGAACTGATTCCTGTTGAAGTAAGAATGACAGGCACTCAACGTTACCTTCAGAATCCCCTCCATTTTAACAGCATATCCGGGGACGCACATCTCAAATCCTGTGTAATAAGTAAGAAATGTTGTCAGAAATGGATAAAAGGTGGAGAACCGTGATCACAAGGGGTTCAAAATAGGATTACCCTGCGGGTAGCCTCGTTTCTAAGACTGTTTGAGTTTGTTACAACAAAAACTAGAGATTCAGCATCTTGCAATTTTAACCATATGAGCAGTTAAGAACCCTATCAACATAGGATGTGGAGTTGCCATTCTCCATGAACCAAGCCTCTATTCCCTGGCAGCTGGTTTTTCCATGTCTCATCAGGTTTTTTGTCAACTCAAATGGAGCTGCCGCCACAAGGGAGGGCCAGCCTTCAGCTTCCATGTCCTTTTGAAGACGCTCAATTACTGTTAAACCACATAAGCAGTGTTAAACCACATTGATTTTACCCCAAAACAAAGCACAAGGGCAACCAAACAAAAGGAAGGTAGAGAGATAAAAACAAGAGGTGGAAATGAAATAGATAACCAAACAAAATGAGCCTCGACTCACCACATAGCGGAAGTACAGCTTCTAACCCTCCCTGCTTAATCAACTTAACCAGTGATCTCCTTGATGGTCTGTGGTGAAATATATCATGACACACGACTAGAACTATCCTGCCCATGAAATGATCTTCATTGATTCTGCGGTTTCTAAACTCCCTCATCCCCTTACCAATTGATCGGGTTGCAAGTGCCACAGTAATAACAAAAATAACAATCTTTAGTTTGTCTGCTGTAACTTCTGCTTTACGTACTTGTAGACTAAAAATGCCCCCCCCCCCCCAACCCCCACTGCGATGGCAATAGTCTTAGGAAGCGGCACCTTGATTGGCTTTGATACAGGAACAAATGCCCCCCCCCCCCAACCCCCACTGCGATGGCAATAGTCTTAGGAAGCGGCACCTTGACTGGCTTTGATACAGGAACCTTAGGCTTTTTCCTTCTAAAAAATATCTTCAACCAATTTGGAACGGTTTTCGGCTTAGCAATAAGTCGATTTGCGGGTTGCAATTGAGTATCATTGGCATCCTGTCAGGCCAACAATAAAATCACATGAGGCTTGTTCAAGTAATCTTTGTGACGTTCTGCTAGCAGCATAATAAAATGTACATAATTCTTGATTGCTGGATTCAAAATGCACAGCAAAGGAACATCGTTACCTTCATGAAATGAGCCAACCGTTCTGGCAGTGCCTCTTGCATGACAACATTTGAATCGTGTTCATTTCTACAAAACAATGGAATAGTAGAACATACAGAATTATTTCTATGTGTGCATAATAATATTACTGGAAACAGGTAAAAAAAGATAAATTCTGACAGTGAAACACAAAGCATTTTTGGATAACTAATACTAACATGGTGGGGAGGCAGTTATAGACGGCTCTAAGCCTCGCTTGACCATTTTGTACCCCATGATCACCAGTGTTTCGGTTCTGGGATATCTCAGGGTCCAATAAAATTTCACTAAGGCCCCTTCTTGTATCTCCTCCACCAGTGCCCTCTGTCGTTGCACTCAAGAATGGGAATCCATTGAGAACACCGGTTTCATGATTACCAATGAGCTTCCGGAACGATTTCAGTTTTTCCTGAAAGAATTGCCTCTGGATGGAATTCCTCTATCAAGAAAAAAACTAAATATGTTCAAAACAGACTTATCAATAGGAACAACTATGACCAATCCACAAATGCTTATCCGAACACATCAAGCATTAACAACATATTTTATGACAAGAATGCTTGCTGAAAAATATTATAGGAACTGCATCAGCGATTTACCCCTCTAAATTCGGTCCTTACCCAGCGTTGACATCTTCCCACGTCATCTTTTTTTACCCTCCGTCGGATCCATCGATCACCGAATCCTTGCCACGTGGGTGAACTCCGCGCGGTGAAAAAGTCTGCTTGTACGGTTGCCGCGCGTCGCTCTCCGTTTCGCTCCTCTTACGTGGCCGCCGTCGCTGCGCTCCCTTATCCTTTCGTCTTCCTTGCTGGCCCGCTCCTCCTCTCTCCGCTCCTCACCACTCCGCTCTTCCTTTCTCCGCATCTGTCGTCCTCAGATCGACGCCGCTCTTCATACCTACTGACCGGTCCGTTCATCCTTCCCTCCTGATAAAGATCGCGAAGAATGCGTGTAGACGGGTTTCATCCCGTCGCGTGAAAAAAATCACGTGTACGAATCGTCCTCTTCTCCCTGCTCTCCTCGTTCCTGTCCTCCTGACTTCTCTCTCTACCATCGCCTTCTCCTACTTCTCTCTCCAGGATCTTAAGTACAGGCTAGAGGCTGCCCGCCAGTCCTCGTCGTGGCTGGAGAAGGCGGTGCCCCAAGGCGCGGCAGGCGGGGCATGGAGATGGCGGCGGCTGGCTGGGGTGCAGAGGCGGGGATGCGGCATGGATGCGGCGGCGCGGAGGCAGGGGAGCGACAGCGGCAGAGGCGGCGAAGAGGTGATCGACCTATTTTCGAGCTATTTTTCGTTGAATTTCTGTTCATCATTTTTTTTTTTGCGATTTGCCTCGGATTTCTTTGGGGATTATGGTGCTAGGACATGTTAGTATATACTCTCGTCATTGATTCGATCGATTCTCTCACGAGCACAATTTAATTTCAATTTTTCTAAAAATTCCTCATTTGTTAGGGTTGCACGAAATTTCTGAAATTGGTGCCAGAATCTCAATCTTTTTGGGGGCTTTTTCTTGGAACTGGTCATGCGTGATGGGGTGAGGCTACTGGTCAATCTTGGTGATTTTTAGAGCTAATTTGATGCAGTTTGGGTGATTTTTTTGGTCCTCAACTGTTTGTCTTCTCACTGTGCTGCTTGTTGCGTTCTTCCTGCAGCTGTGTTTTCTGTTGAAAGAACCAGTCCTGCTCGGTTGTTGGTGTTTTGAAAGCTTCCATTGCATCGATAGTTTATTTGTGATGAGCAGTCATCTTTTTTAGTAATTTGGATCTCACCTTTGATTTATGATTGGACATGCAGCAATTAGCACTTTAACATGATGATGCTGCCTTTGTGCCTTTTGAAATAGGTATGTTTTATTATTTCGTTCTATTAGATGGTGGTGTTTGTAGTACTGTATGATTTGTTGATGCTTAGATGTGTGTCTTAAATGAAAAAATAAATGGTGGTAGAGTAATTCCAGTGCACAAAATTGGGGCCATGAATCAATATATCTTTCACTGATATCTGATATATACAAGTGATGCTTAAAGGTGTGTCTGAAATGTCTCTTGGATGCTACTTGAAAATTTTATGTGCTTGATGCATTTGATAGTAAATATGCACTTGAAAATGCTCTTTTCGAGCTTAACCTATGATTTTACTCCATAGCTTATACTTGTTCCATGATAGTATCCTTGTTCAGATTCTGATTCACTGCCAATGCTTCTTAGTAATGTATTATTGGAAAATTTCCACTGTTAGGTTTTCCATTTGAGTAGTTAGCTTGCTCTTTTTCAGGTACAATAAAGGGTATTTATGCCCACATTACTGGCTTTCTACTTCAAGAAGAATTAAGCCTTTCCCTCAAAAGAAAAAAAAGAAAGATATGTGAGCTTTTGCCTGCTAGCCAATGTTCTATTTTTCCAGTTTTTCGTGGTGTAGTCCTGAGTGCTCTGTTTTTTTTTTGTTGATTTTGTGCTCCTAGACGTAAGGATCAAGTACCGTAAATCCATAATCATGTCACTTGAGGTTGCAGCGGTGTCTTGGGTTATTTTGCATTGTGTATTAAATTTTGCATCGATGCATTAAGCTGGCATGTTATTCATGACTCAGCATGTTCATGCATCAAAGATCAATGGTTGTTATTGCAAAAGACTAATCAATTTACTCTTTTTCTTATTTTATTTTGTACCCATTAGAATATTAGCTTTTGGATAATGAGTTACTGTTAGGTAGCTTATTTAATTGACTTCTTCTATTTGTTAGGTGTAAGACCCCTTCCATGGTTGTTCTTTCGTTTGAAAGGGTACACATGTCGGTAGTTAGGAGGCCAATGAACGGTAGCATCCATGTTGTTAGAAAGTATCAACACATGTAGCCAGTGTACTACTATGAAATGAAAAAATACTTTAATGTTGCTAGCAATATATATCTGGACTCGACAATGAGCTTGTAGTTTGTAGAACTATATGGTCATTGATTCATGGGACTTAATTTGCAGGTCCATTATCACACCCAGATGTCCTCCATGTTTGGTGTTGGAGGCGATGATCAGGACTAAAGCAGCGTGCATCCCCCATCATGGTCTTACACAAGCACTGTTATCTCAGTGAAAAAAAAGATAAAGGAAGAAAAAGGTTAGTATATTTTGCTGCATTTGTCCTCTCCTTATGGACTGTCTGTGCCTTTATGACTCAATGTTCTGTTACTAGGTTGCTGTGAGTCATGGTTCAGAGATTTGTACTCCCTCTCCTCATTGCTGCAAGGTGAATCCTTTGCTTTAGGTTGTTTGTTCCTTCAACAAATGTTGTTATTTTTCGCTATTGATCCTATGCACTGCAGTCTACAGAAATAAATTTTAGCGATGGATCTTGGCTGAAACAAAAACTTGATATGCACGATGATGACAGGGAATAGAAGGAAAAATATTATCATTCAATTACTTTTACCCAACAAATTTAATATCATTTGTCACACAGCTGCTGAAGTTTCATTTTGGTCCCTTTTTTCTGCTGGTGTTTCCTAAAACGGTTACATTGAGCAATTGATCTTGTGCATATAAGGTGATTGGATTGGTCTATGCTACTAAAACTGCTGGTTGCCTGTCCTGGTGAAAGCTCAAAAACAACTGTCTTTACCACACTAATCAGAAAATCTCCTGCATTTGTTTTCCTTTTGTTTAGCTAAACAATTGTAACTTTTTCCTGAGTGTATCATGCAGTATGTATCATAACATGGCCCTTGAATCATGTGCTTTGTTCTTATAAATTTTACCCTTTCGCACTCTACAGGGAGGTCATTGATAGCAGTGATTATTTCATGTTCCAGCAAGAATTGAGGTAAGAATTTTGTATATTTTTAGGGATAAGGTCAGGGTACATTTTATTTGGATGCCTTTATGCCTGGTTTCCATTTATTGTTGTTTCCTTTGCAAAGAAAAAAAGGACTTTTGTTTCTTCTGCAGGCATTCACCTTGTGTTTAATATTGTATACCATACAGTTCAATGACAACCCACAACCGATAAAAGGAAATAGGGAGGCTCCTGCCGAAGTTAGGATTCCTAATGCTTATATTCACACATATGCCTAATTTAGGATGTATGTCTATTACATATGTATTTAAAATCAGATGTTTTATTTAAGTGAGAGTTTCCACACTATGGATACTGCTACAATTCAATCACATGTTGTGCCAGGCCCCTTTTCCCCTTTTGGTGTCTCTGTTACCTATAACTTCAATTGGTGTATCTAGGCCATGGATATTATTTATCTACTGTATAATGTTTCCTTTCAAAAGTGGTGCATTGTTCTTAGTGTTTATTAACAGTTTCTTGTGCCTCTCCTCAATCTTGAGAATTAAGAGTCAATACTATCATGTCCTGTAAATTAAAAGCATAACATGTTGAGTACATAGGTCTTGCAGAGCTTGCAATTGCCAGTAAACGATTTATATGTTCTCAGCATATGAAGATAATCATATTCCAATCAGTTATGACTGTAAGTTAATTTAAATATGACCACCGTGAAAATGATTCTTTACTTCTAAATTTCACCTGATCCTCCTTTTTTACCTCACACACTATTATTTTAATTGAAAATCTGTATTTTCTGATATCCAACAGTGTTCTAATGTGGGACACTATCAAATGTTGCAACTTGCATTTGCCTCAGGGGTGGATCTAAACCAAGCTCCTGAAATAGGTGAGGGATGATGGAAAATTCTCTATTTTTTAACCGCTTGATGTTGTTATGAAAAAATAGAACATTGCTCATGCTGCCTGTTTTAGTAATAAACATTTGCATCAATGAATTAATCAACAATTCAGGATCAGAGTCAGAGCTCTCTCCCACTCTCTAGAGGTGAATTGGAGCAATATGGGAAATGAAACTAGCTACACAATTTCTTCCGAAAACAATTATTTACTGATCATAGATTACTTTGCCCTTTCATTTCCTATGATACTAATGTGGGGCATGGCTAAACTCTCTCTCTCTCTCTCTCTCTCTCTCTCTCTCTCTCTCTCCTTCGCATTAAAAAACATAGGTCAACTGCCTAATCTAACGATATATTTTTTTCATTTACATAAGAAATATATGTGTCCCTGGTCTTGTTTTTCTTGAATATCTTGGTTGTTTCTCAATTTTAGTGTCAGGAAGATGTCATACAAGAAAAGTGTTTCAAAGTCAGAAATTACGAAGAAACCTCATGAATGTGTTGAAAGTATATGTATGCATGACGTAGTATCAATTTTCTTCATGGTTTGCTGTGCTGCTAAATAGATATGTGTGCAATTCTGCTTGTCAAGCTTTTTTTTGCTGCTGCTAATAAGTTTATTTTTCCTGCGTAATAATTTATAGCACATATTTGGCATCTATTTTCATCAATGAAATGTCATGATAGTAATATGCCCGCTATCAGAACAATGGATACCTCTCTTGTTGTACGGTATATTTCCTGAATAATTGCCACAATTGTTAGCAAAGTACCTCGTGATTGAGGACATAGTTAATTATACTTGCCGTTTTATTGAGTAGATTGTTTATACTTGCTCTTGAGTAGATAGTTAATTCTACTAACCACAATGACTTTTGAGATGATGTACTGCAGGTGTGAAGATATTGTAGTATGGTACAATTAAGAAGAGGTATGCCATTTATACACTATATGTCGATGTCGAACTTTGAGAGTCTGTCATTTTTTATGTATAGCCTTTGGACTGATTTTAGCAAATCATTCTGATGTCACTACACGGTACATGGGAAAACATGGAGTGAAATCTTACGGTGTTGCTCCCTCTAATAAAATTTGCCTTAGTCAGAGGGGCTGCACGTGGGGAGACTGTGCAACAAGAACACTGAAATTTAACCCTCTAAATTCGGTCCTTACCCAGCGTTGGCATCTTCCCACGTCATCTTTTTTACCCTCCGTCGGATCCTTCAATTATCGAATCCTTGCCTCGTGGGTGAACTCCGCGCGGTGAAAAAAGTCTGCTTGTACGGTTGCCGCGCGTCGCTCTCCGTTTCGTTCCTCTTACGTGGCCGCCGTCGCTGCGCTCCCTTATCCTTTCGTCTTCCTTGCTGGCCCGCTCCTCCTCTCTCCGCTTCTCACCGCTCCGCTCTTCCTTCCTCCGTACCTGCCGTCCTCAGATCGACGCCGTTCTTCATACCTACTGACCGGTCCGTTCATCCTTCCCTCCTGCCCTTTACCTCTTTTTCTCCTTCTTATTATCCTTCTTTTTTTTTTTTTTTGCTTTCACCGTGCTTGTTCTTCGTGTTTCTTGTTTTTATCCCTCAGATCCGCCGCTTCCTCGATTTGGTTCTTCGTTTTCTTGCCCCTCGTCGCGGCCGGCCTTGCCGGTGAACCTCTATCGTCATGCCGCTCACCCCCGCCGTGCTGCAAAGCCGGGTCTGCTCTGACCGCGCTGCCTGTTTCGTTGGTCTCGTCGGCGTCCCGGGGGATGTTCTCCTGCCGGCCTGGGACTGGCCTCGCCTCTTGGGTGCTGCTGCCTCCTTCCGTTGTCACTCCGCTGCTGTGGTCGCGACCCCGCCCTGTCGTCCTGCTTGCGCCGCCGACGTGCCACGCGTGCGCCACCTCCAGATGCGCTGCTTCTCCTGCATTATTGTCCTCCCTTATTAGTTCCTCTTGCACGCCGCTTTGGCAGACGTAGGCTCATCCAGGTGCCCTTTCTGTTGTGCGATTTGTTCCGGATTGCAGGACGGCCTCTGGTCTCTGCTTAAAATCTCTACTCCTCTTCCACGCAATTCTTCTTCCTCTGGCCGTGCTTGTTCTTAATCTATTTTGTAGCATTTTTCCTCCTTTGTTGCCTTTACTGTTGAGCTTTTCCCTTCCGGATTATTTTTTCCCTTTTTGGATGTAACTCCGGTATATGTCCTGCTAATATCTGCACCGTCTTTCCTTTCTTGCTTTTGTATGCAGGTTCCCTGGCCTCTGATTCATCTGTTCTCCTGTCCTGTTGGAACTACACCATCAGCTGCATCAAAGACGCCATGAAAGGATTTGGGTGATCAAGGTACTGCTTCTTTCTGCCTATTCTTCTTTGCTTTCTACCGACACTGCCTAAAAAAAAAGGTCAACAGATATTTACATTCCCAGCCTGCACATTTACTGATGAATTACAGCATATGATTACCTACTATACACATGGCTCTCATCTGCTGCGACTTTTTTGTTGGAAGGAAATTATTCTTTCCTATTCCTATCCCGCACATGTCTGCATGGTACCTTGGGTTATAATAATGCTTTTGACTGTGTATTGACATTTAACGACTTCGTTGCTTACTTTGTGGCACCCTTTATTCAGCCTAACCTTTACTAATTCTGCTGCTGAACTGTTCACTCCCGTTTACCCAAGTTCATTTTGTTGAAGGTAACATTTGTTTTACCTGTCCCATGTTTAGTATGCATTTTTTCCCTGCCTACTGTTTCATAGTGTGTTTGATCATCTGGCCTGTTAATACTTATGTTACCTGCCCTGCCTCTTTGTTTATCATGCATTATTTATACAGACCTTCGTAATCAATTAGAAGCCATGCTATTTTCTATTCGTTCTGTGCACAGTCCACTCTGCGCTGTTATCATTCCTGCAACCAGAATGCTGATGGAGATGATCAAAATGTTCGATACAGATACACCAGTATACACACATCAGAGCCAACCAAAATGCCTCTATTACAATCCCTGTTATCATTCCTGCAACCAGAATGCTGATGGAGATGATCAAAATGTTCGATACAGATACACCAGTATACACACATCACAGCCAACCAAATGGAGACATAATTGCATGCTGTAGTTTCCACAGGCAGATATGTGCCGATCCTACCATACAACCTGATACAATTTGCAGCTTCCCATCTCCAGATATCCATGCTGCTGACGAGAGTGCTGCTCTCAGAGCCCTTGAGTACCTCGACACTCATTGCCATACACAACTCGTTGACTATAACTATGAACCAAAACAAGATATCATTCAGCTGAACAACTCTCTTCTCAGGGCATCAAAAACATTATACACATCAATGATAGATATCTACAACACAATTTCACATGACGGCCTCTTCAGCCTACAATCCTTGATGCAAGTGGTTGAAACAATTCCTATACCGCTAATTTTGCCATCCACAGCACAACAGTTTGCTTCCATCATAATCTCTATCACAGGCTCAATCCAAGATATCCACCGCCAGCTCAGTATAGGCATCAGCCAATATCAAGAGGTCATAGATGAATACGATGATATCAGAAAAATGACAAGCAAGTTATACTGCCGCCTCGTCTAGCCTTAGCCTTACTTAGTACTATAAATATCTTGCTTCCGTTTGCATATATTCTATGTGTGTAATATCAGACTATGAATACTTCTACCTGCAACTCTAATATGTATTATATTATTTCCTTTAAGATTTCAAGCTCACAAATAATGTCGCCTATATTTAAATTGTATTGTTTTACCTATGTACTACATATCACACACAAATAACACCGCTTACAGTTATTGATCGCCTTATACTGCTTAAGAACCGCCTCAAATATATGGTCAGCGCGCAACGCGCGCTGCAAAAATACTAGTGCACTTTATAGTTTTAGTAAGAGCTTTACAAGTACACACATATGTCATTCTGAAATTAGATTTTTAAGGAATAAATGCAAACGCCAGCAACATTTCTCCAAGATAAATCCTAATAATCAATCAATCGATTAGGTGACTGCCTAGTCACAGAGAAGTCAATTTACCTTAAGATACAATTCTGGATCATTTTGTTTTGGCAAAACTTTCTCGGATCTGTCAACACCCTCACCCAGTTGATAGCTACACAGCAACAAGGAGAAAATAACACGAATTACATAATGAATGGATGAAATGAAATGAAATCCTACTGAATCCAACGGAAGAGATGCCTAAAAATCCAAAGGAACAGTTCGATAAATCCTGGAAACTAGCGTAACTGAACTGAACTGGATGTTTCATTAAACAAGCTACTTTCTGGAGCGAGCATACATATATATCAGGTCAACTGTAATTTCACATTTCCACAGCAAAATTACAGCACATTCGGACATAACTAACCAAGTCTCATTAATTGTGGAGATACCAGTTGGCGTCATAGCAACGGAAACGAAACATTTACTGCATTATTCCTTGACATTTTCATTTATCTAACTGCATTTTTCCTTTCTTTTGAGCATTCGGCCGGCCGAACTGATGATTTTTTGACTCGCAATATCAATTCGAAAAGGAAAACAAAAAAGTGAGGCGTCCTTGCTCCTCCGCCGCGCGTGCTCTAGGCCCTGTTCGTTTTCTGCCCTCTAAAATTTAGCTCTGTCACATCAAAGAGAATCTTACTATTTATGAATATTTTGATCAATTTAATGACAAAACCCTTCCGACAGATTGATGTTAATTTTCGAGAGGAATCTAATGAGCTTAATTAATCTATGTTTTGCTAAAGTGATGCTACAATAACCGTCTTCTAATCATGACTTAATTAACCTCATTAGATTCGTCTCGTAAATTAGTCTAGGGGCCTGTAATTTATTTTATAATTAAACTTTATTTAATACTCTTAAATAGTAAGATTCTTTTTGATGTGATCTGCTATAAAATTTAGACCCGGGAAACGAACACACCCCTAGTTCACGGATCCATGCTGCCCTTCTGCTTTCGCAAGCGACCGGGAGCCCTGACAATGCGCTACACGCCTCATCAAAACTCGGGCGTTCCTTCATGTACCGTGCCGCTAGCTCTGACGGCCCGGTTCCGCGGCGTCTTCCTCTGCTCTGACGACGCATCTGCGCCTGCTCTGCTCCAGCCGTCCGCTCGCTCCCAAGAAAGACCAAGTGCGGTGGTGGTGCGCCATTAATCCGGAGCTCCAATATCATCGGTCGGGCCTGCAAGCAAGGGTCGGTGTTCGATGGTACTTGGGCCGCGCCGGGCGGGACCGGCGTGTTGGAGTATAAGTGAATTACCCACCTTTTCCTATCAGCTTAGGCTTTTGGGTGAACTGGTTGGTGCATGCAACTCAATGTGGCGGATGACGGCGCTACAGTGAACGGTGGTGACGAGGGAGCCTGAGGGAAGCCATGAAATAACGATAGTGTTGCTTTCGAGCTTTTATGGAGCGAAGCCATTCCATTCATGGACAACTAAAATTTCACATTCCATTTATGGGCAGCTATAATAAGTTGCAACGGCTGATACCGCAGCTGTTACATGTCAGATAACTATAATGTTAAGGGCAAGTACAAAGGTGTGGTCTTATAGTCCGCCTCATGTATGACACGTAATCTCGAGACGGTCTATTAGACTATTTATACAATGGGTAGTTGTTTTAGTTGTCTGGTAGAAATTGATATTTCCTAAATTTAGATGAGAAAAGGAATATTTATGAGTTACATGGCAATCATAACTTGTACAACGGTGTGTAAGCCGTCTCATACTCCTAAATTCTAGCGCATGAGGTGGTTGCTTCGCGAAACAACCGCCTCTTTCTTTCACCTCCCTCTCTCTCTTCCACATCATCAAAAATCCTATGTGGCATTGCATGAGACGGGCTATAAGACCGCTGACGTATAGCGTTGTACCTGCTCTAAGTACCATAAACTGTGTTCCATTTAGTGTGTACATATTTTTTTTGTATGTTGTCTAGGAGTCAATTGCAGGTCGTCCAGAAGCTGCAGATTGCTTAGGTGCTGACTGGCCTCATTATATTACATGCACACGAAGAAGTTGCTACACATTGAAATTGATGATTCTTTTCAGATGAAATTCATGTATAGGACAATTTCAGATTCCTATACCAGTTTTAACGGTGCATACATGATTTGAATTGCCTTATGTTTTTTTTTTAAAAAATAATCTCATTTGCGCTTTCGAGATATTCTGATCGCATGCTGAACTGGCTGCTTCGAACAATACCTGTACCACTGCATTCTTACGGGCAGGCAAGATTGTGTAATTTGTTTTCGGTTGAAATGGAGATAAGCATCTCATGTTGAGTTGAGACGACCAAAACAGAACAGTGTTAGAAATCATCACTTTATAGGCCTCCGTTCTCGCCAAGTCGGCTGGGAGCGGCCCAAACTCTGGCCCAGGATCTAGAAATCACTATAGGCCTCCGTTCTCGCCAAGTCGGGCCGGGAGCGGCCCAAAACTGGGGACCCCAAAAACTGGCCCAGAACACTAGGGCTAGCTCAGAGAAGAGAGAAGGAACCCACTCTCCATCTCTGTATTCGATCGACAACCCTCACCGCCGCACCCCAGCTTCCGCCGCTCCTTAGCCGCCGCGAACCTCCTCCTCCCTCTGCGAAGAAGAGCGACAGCCGCCAGACTCCAGGGGTTCCATCGAAGAGCAGTAACCAACCGGTCTCACTCCCCCGCTGCCGCCGCGTGGTTGATTCGTCAGGCTTCTTCTTTCGCTGGTGAGGAACCCTAACTTGATTGGATGCAACTTGTTCAGGGCGGTGGATCTGTTGCTTGCCTTGTGAGGTTGGAATCCAAGTTGTCGAGAAAAGAGCATGGATTTGTTGTTTAACTTGATGCCCGTGGGCAACCTAAGTCTACCTCTTGCTGTGTATGAGTTGGGTGTTAGGGGCTAGGATTTAGGACATTTGTTCTCTGTGTGCGATGCTATACGGGAAGAACGACCAGTTGTTTCCCTTCAGTCGGTCTTGCTTAGGATAAGCACTGAACAAGGCACCGGGTTGTTTCCCTTCCCGGGTTCCATTTTACAGTTTCCAAGATGGCGCGCCGAGGATTAATGGAGCAAGACTTGAGCAAGCTTGACGTGACAAAGCTTCACCCGCTGTCACCTGAAGTTATCTCACGCCAAGCCACCATCAATATTGGTAAGGATTCATTCCCTGTAGCGAGATTGTACTGCTCTCTGATCTGGTATCGCCATGCATGATTATATAAATTTAAGCTCTTATGGTTTCTAGAAGAATGATTTTGCCATCCGCCTTTCAGCTTCATGTATACAGTATCATGCAATTGATTGCACAATTGTTCTTAAACACACATTTGTTGTAAACCGGTATCACACAGAATTATTGTTGACTTTCATTTGTATGCTGTTGCTTATTTTCTGATGGGCAAGATGTTGGAAACCATCCTCCTTCTGCTGGTTATACCTATTCAAGTCTTGCTCTGAAACTGAAATCTAAAATGTTCGTGGTATGTACCTGATGGAGATGCACACGAGGCATTGTATATTGTATATCTAGATGGTTTATGTAATTCAGTTACTTCTGGTTTTCAGCCTTCTATTCATCAGTGGCCTTTGTATTGTATTCAAATTATATGCATCCACAGCCTTCTGCAGTGGCATAATATTCTTCTTGAACTTCTCAGGTACGATTGGTCACGTGGCTCATGGAAAGTCTACTGTGGTTAAAGCTATATCTGGAGTTCAGGTATGATTCACATATTCCAGTATCAAGTTTTCTTTCCATGTTCACCAACTGCTTGTGTGTATTTCTTTTTTAAAAAACTGCTCGTGTGTCTTCCATGTTGTCAACATTTAACGCCAAGACATGCTTTTAAAGTTTAACTCATTAAATAACTGTACATTATGGTATAAGATGGTTCGCAGAAGTATCTGGCAATTTCTTTGATATTTCTGTGATAAAAACATATTTTTTCTATTTTAGTAAATGTACTGTTATGGTTCATGCTTTTCTTTCTCACCATATGACAATGATTTAGATGGGTTAGCAACTGATGTTTGCTGAGGTTTTGTTTTGTTTACAATTGATGGTTTAATTTTGATGTGTAGACTGTTCGGTTCAAGAATGAGCTGGAGCGTAACATCACTATAAAGCTGGGTTATGCGAATGCAAAAATCTACAAATGTGAGGATGAAAGATGTCCACGGCCTATGTGCTACAAGTATGTTTATCATTCACTGAATGCAACAATTATTTGTGTGTAATGTGCTCCTGTTTTTTATCTCCTGTTGACAACACAACGGAGAATTCAAAATTACTGTTATAAACTCTCGTCCGTTGCTGGATCTTTCTGTTGTGCAATTCATTTCCAAGCAAATATTTATAAATGGAGAACTCAAAGTGGTTGTTATAGATCGCGCTTGAATTATCAAATGATTGATTCTCAAACAAAATTCTTCTATGTAATTCAGTGTCTACCAATCAAACATCTGCTTTTTTTCTGCTGTGGAGTCCTTGTACACTATGTATTTACTTACTTTCTGTTAAATAAAGGGCCTACGGAAGTGGAAAAGAAGATAGTCCTCTCTGTGATGTACCAGGGTTTGAAAATGCAAGGATGAAGCTCTTGAGGCATGTTTCTTTCGTGGACTGCCCGGTATGATTAAACATTACATTTCTCCTATGAATATATGTTTTCATAAATAGTTATTAAAGATTGAACCTAATGATATTGTTGTACATTGAATGTTTGTTAACCTCGCTGTATGCAATTGAGAAAGTAATAGCTCTGCACTATTATCTTATATATTTACTTTTCTGTCATTCATGATCACTGAGTGTAACTGCATTAACGTAACCTGCAACTGTAAATAAGTGATGACGTTTTCTATTAAAAAGCGAATGATCAAATATTTGACCGTATTGAATTTAGTCTTGGGAAATGAGATCTGAATTGTTCGCTGATGTTTCTTTAGCTATTGGTTCTATAGTTCTATTGATTGGAGATGAAAATGATTCTGTTGGAATAATGCTCATCTCTTTAAATAGGGCCACGATATTCTCATGGCTACTATGCTTAATGGAGCGGCAATTATGGATGGAGCGTTACTTCTGATTGCTGCAAATGAAAGTTGCCCGCAACCGCAGACATCGGAGCATCTTGCAGCAGTTGAAATTATGCGTCTCCAACATATAATCATCTTGCAAAACAAGATTGATCTTATCCAAGAAAGTGCCGCAATGAATCAGCATGAATCGATCCAGAAATTCATCCAGGTCAATACTGGTTACCATCTCTTTTTATAATACTACATGTAACATGTCTTCTCTTTCATGGTTTCATACCTTTTCTTTGGGTTCATCTGAGCAGGGAACTATAGCTGAAGGTGCTCCTGTGGTTCCGATATCTGCCCAGTTGAAGTACAACATCGATGTGATTTGTGAGTACATTGTCAAGAAAATCCCCATCCCTGAAAGGAACTTCACCTCACCTCCAAATATGATCGTTATTCGGTCATTCGATGTTAACAAGCCTGGTTCCGAGGTTGATGACATTAGGGGTGGTGTGGCAGGGGGCAGCATTCTCAGAGTATGTACATTCTCAAGTGACTAATGTTCTCTTTTAAGTTGATGTTGATATGAACTAAACAGAAATGCTTCTTTGTAGGGTGTTCTGAGAGTGAACCAGAAGATTGAAGTCCGTCCTGGAATTGTCATGAAGGACGAGAGTGGAAATATTAAATGCACCCCAATCTACTCAAGAATCGTCTCGCTCTATGCTGAGCAGAACGAACTACAATTTGCTGTACCAGGAGGCCTCATTGGTGTGGGTACAACCATGGATCCAACTTTAACACGTGCTGACAGGCTGGTTGGTCAAGTACTTGGCGAAGTTGGCTCACTTCCAGATGTTTACGTGGAACTTGAGGTCTGTACTCTTTGTTCCGACATGATTTTAGATCAACAAAAACAGCTGTTACATCTTCTTCTATGGACCTTGCTTTGCAGATCAATTTCTTCCTTCTCCGGAGGCTGTTGGGTGTAAGGACAAAGGGAACTGAGAAAGCAGGAAAAGTGTCCAAGCTCACGAAGGGTGAGATCTTGATGCTTAACATAGGATCTATGTCTACTGGCGCCCGTGTTGTTGCTGTCAAGAACGATCTGGCCAAGCTACAGCTCACCGCACCTGTCTGCACAAGCAAAGGAGAGAAGGTTGCCCTCAGCAGGCGTGTTGAGAAACATTGGCGTCTCATTGGATGGGGTCAGATCCAGGCTGGCTCGACACTGGAAGTACCACCCTGCCCACTGTGAAGCAACTGTGAAGCATCATAGTCGGACCCTCGCAGAGCTTAAGTTTCAAATCTAAGTTGAAAAATGAGTTTGGTAGTCCTGTCTTTATATGTTACTGTGGGTTCCAAGCCCTACAGAACTAGTTTATTTTTGTATTGTCGAAGTTTTGGAGGCCAATTTTTTTCAATAGGTGTAATTGCGAGTTTGCGAACATTAGCAGATGGGAAACCAGCTATTGCCATACCGACATGTACCTTAATGGCTTCTTGCATTGGGCAGATTTCATCTGTGTTCTTGCACATAATTTTAAACCAAATTTTGCATTTATAATTTGGTCATCTTGTTTAAGTACCCATGTGGGTACTTCTAGATTTGGTTATCTTGTATTTATAATTTGGTTATCTTGTTTAAGTACCTCTAGCCTCTCAACTTTTGGGACCGACATGTACGTTAATGGCTTCTTGCATTGGGCAGATTTCAACTGTTATTGTTCTTTTAAGTATCTGTTTCCTTTCCCATCACGTACACCTCGTAGTTCAGGATTCTTTGATCCTTTACTTCCGTTTCTCTTGATGATTTTGATGATGACTGGGTATGGCACGCTTGCTTTTTTTTTGTAATGCGTGATTCGTGCAATCACAGATAAAGATTTACGAGAACTGCACCACTTTGGTTAAATGTTTTTTTTTCCTCATGACTTGTTGGACGCCTGCTTCATCAGCCCGCAACCGCGGCACAGGGAGATTTTATATCTAGGAAGTGAAGGACGCGGCGGCAACCTTATCCCGGCCTCCGGCCTCCACGAGATTGATATCTACTCGTTGCAGGTTGGGATTCGAGTATTCGACATGCGTGTTTGACATATTGGATAATTTGTGAACTGCTTGCGGTTGTTTGTGGGAAGGTCTGTACAGTTCTGTCAGCTTATTTTGCTTGTGGAAATGCCTGTATAGGATGCTTGTTTGCTTGGCTGTCGCTCAAGTTCAGGAGGACGGAGAAAACGAACAAAATACTGTTCTCGCCTATCATGGAGCAACACAGAACAGCCTCGAGGTATATATTTCCTATTGTAGAAAAAAGTTGCATTTGTTCAGTGGGCTAAACCATCAAATGCTAAAACTATTTTTTTTTTTGTTTTTCTAGTATCAAATTTTATGATTCCTTACATTTTCTGACTTGGAACTTGGGTTCCCATTGGTGTACACATTTTCCGATGTTTATTTTGATGTTTGGGAGTCAATCGCAGGTCCAAGAGGTTGCAGATTGCTTTGGTGCGGACAGTGTCCTTCGTTCTGTGCAACTGAAGAAACTGCTGGGACTAGAAATTGGCGATGCCTTTCAGTTTCAGATGAAGCAAAAGGCTAGACAATTTCAGATTTCTAGAACAGTTTTGACATTGTATATATGATTTCAAAGTCTTATGTCATGTACTACCCGAGACGAGACTGCCCGAAGCGGTTGCCGATATGCCGTCAGCAATGTGCGTGGGGGAAGCATTCGTAGGCACGAGCAGGACACATGTCTTCCTCCTCCTTCCACGTGTAGCTCTGCACGCTGCACGCTGGGGCAGCACTGCACCTACAGGCTACAACGACAACGATGGAGCCTTTGCCGAGTTTGCTCCACTCCTAGCTTCCTACGGCTGCGAGCTTCTAATGGACTCGTCACCGGACCAGCTGTCCAGATACCACCAGCGCGAACGACCTTCCTCGCCGGCCGCACCACCCGGCAATGGCCTCTACGCTTCCATGCCACGAAGCACGGCCGCGCGGGACTCTGCCGACGCGCTCCTCTTCCTGGCGGGGCCGGCCGGCTGGCTCATCCACCTGGCCGCCGTCCTCGCGGAACGCGCCGCGTCCACCGCGCTCAGCCTGTGCCTCCCCGCCGCCGCTCTCGTCGGCGAGCTGCGCGCGCTTCCCGCGGCGGTGGCCTCCAACATCCGCCGCGCGGCGCTCGGGCTGTTCGCCGCGGCGTGCACCTTCGCCGTGCTCGTGTCCGCCTTGTTCGTGTCTCTGCTGGTCGGCGTCGTCCTTGTCCGGGTCTGGGTCGAGGACCCGGTCACCGTGCGCCGGCCGCTCTACTTCGACTACACCGAGGCGCAGCCCAGCGCCGCCGTGGCGCTCGGTGGACCGCTGCCGGCGGGACACACCGTGAGGGTGTCGCTGGCGCTGCTGATGCCCGACTCCTACCACAACCGAGAGGTTGGCATGTTCCAGGTACATATGTTCACGCCTAATTGCCTATTACTACATCATTCCCGATCCAAAATTCTAGGATCTCACCAGTTTTTCTCTCTGCTTACTTGGCTCTCATGCATGATTGAACTTGTCCGGCACTCTAGATTAAAGCCGAGGCGGTCTCTGTAACTGGAATCACCACGGCATCAGCCACGCAGCCGTACATGCTGAGGTACAAGAGCGCTCCGGTGCGGCTGGCGCAGCAGGCCCTGATGTGCGTGCCACTCACGCTGGGCATGCGCGGCGAGACCCAGAGCGCGAGCCTCCAGGTGCTGCAGTACAGGGAAGGCCATGGGCGGCACAGGAGGTCAGGGCTCATCAGAGTCTCGCTGCAGCCGCGGGCGGCGACGGTCCGGCTGCCCCAGGTGTACAGCGCAGAGATCGTCGTGCAGTCGACGCTCCCGTGGACGAAGGGGCTGGCGCGCGGTTTGAAGTGGACGCTCTGCGTCTGGGTGTCCTCCTCTGTCTACGTTGTCCTGGTCGCCGTTGCCGTTTGTTTGGTCCGGCCACTTGCTGGCTCTTCTGCTAGAAACAGGAGGTTATTGGGGCTTCACGTCAATGGAAAGACGGTTTCGGAGCTGGGTAATGGAGATTTCAGGGAGAGCCCAAGCAAGGAATTGGTATCTGGAACTGGAAGTGATGCAATGAAGTGGAGGGATAGGAGAAGCAAGAGGAAAAGGCTGTTACAAACGCAGCCACATGGAGACCGCGCGGAGCTCAAGTTCACTGAAGGTTCAGCGTCTCGTGCTGCAGCGCCGGGGACTGCCGAGGTCACCAAGTGATCCCTGAGAATCTATTTGTCTGATATCAAATAGATCGATCAGAGCACTTGCTTCTGTATGCGAGGAATAAATGGTTCTAATTACAAACAATGGAATAATGCAGAGACATGATGGTTCTAATTACAAACAATGGAATAATGCAGAGACATGTAGTATCCAATTAATAAGCTGCATCGAGTTCACGGAATTTGTGTCGCTTGTTCGCGTGGCTCCTACATTTTCGTAGTCTGGGTGACCAATATTTGCAGGGGATTGTGGTTGTGGGGTGTCCCATTCATTGGAACAGATGCTGCAACAGCATCAATTAGCATGTTTTTCTCTATGCTGGTCAGTATTATTTAAGTTAAGGTCACTCTCTCGCTGATCTTTGTAATTTACACCCTCTACAGCTATGTATCCACTGGTTTTATATTATTCTGTTGGTAGATAGATGTAAACAGGGAAAGATAGCTGAATTGTCAGATAGTAGATCTTAAGTACTGAATTCTCAGACATATCTTAACTATTACAGATACTGGAAACTGTATAAGATGGGAACATTTTTCATTTAGGAAAGATGGGCCTTGATACTTTTACTAACCTTGTTACATGTTTTGACTATTGTATAGGATAGATGTAAACAGGTAAAGGCAACTGAACTGTCCGACAGATCTTAACTACTGAATTCTCAGACATATCTGAACTATTATTGAAATGATATGTGAAGAATTGTTTGCTTTACGAAAGATAGGCAGGACTTAATACTTTTACTAACCTCATTATGCGTTTTGAATATTGTATAGGATAGGCCCATTGTGTGCCTTAGGCAACTGGTCATTTGTTGGCTGTTGCATCCAGAAAGCAGATTACAGAGTAATCTGTTGACTACTAAAATACCATATTGTTACCAAATCCTTTTGTTTTGAAAAAGTTATTGTATTTGAGCTGTTACAAAGAAAGGAAAGTTTATTTCCAAATGGGAGCAACCTCATATCTTCCTTTCCAGTGACTGTAGTATGCATTGGAGTAATGAATTTGCATAGTAATCTGTTGACTACTAAAATACCATATTGTTACCAAATCCTTTTGTTTTGAAAAAGTTATTGTATTTGAGCTGTTACAAAGAAAGGAAAGTTTATTTCCAAATGGGAGCAACCTCATATCTTCCTTTCCAGTGACTGTAGTATGCATTGGAGTAATGAATTTGCATGCATGATTCTTTTCTCCACATTTTAGCTTCTAAGATCAGAGATTTGTCTCTACGCTCTCGACTATAGTGCCATTTCTTAACTGCCTTGCTTCTGTCAGTTGCACAAAGTTATCTTCTGTATATTTCATTTGTACCCTTTATTGCTAATTTCTTGTTCGTCAAAAATTAAGGATGTAGGTATTATGTCTTTCACACTGATACAACTATACTCAGCGTACTCCCACATATGAAAAGTACATTGTACCCTTACTGACTTGATTAAATAAGGCAAAATTGCGATTATACCATTATTTCATGAACCAATTACATTTTTACCACCGTAGATGTTCATCTAAGGGATCTATTTACCATCATATGTTACATGGTACTCTCTCGGTCCTATTGAAAGTGACACTATGATATCCGTGCCAATAAAACTTTCTTAACTTTAACTAACTTTATAGAAAATATTAGTAATAATCATATCTCTAAAAAAGTTTATTATGAAAATAGATTCAATGATATCTAATGATACTAATTATGTATAATAAATATTTATAATTTGTTATATATTTTTTATCAAAATTAAAAATATTTGACTTCTTAGAAAGCGAGAACGACATTTTTAATGGGACAGAGTAGTAACAACTAAACGAATTAAAATAAAAAAATCAAAGAAGGACCAAAGTGTCCCTGAGCCATACGGAAACCAAATCGTGCTCCGGCTTCCTCGTCCTGAGAGTGTGGCTGGCCACGGCAGAGCGCTGGTGCGGCTCCCAAAGGCAGTGGCGGGACATGGCCGACCGGCGGCGCGGCAGTAGCCTGGGCGAGGCGGAGGCGTAGCGTGGGCCTGCAAAGCTAGAAAACGAGACGCTCCTTTTGTACGCGCCGCGCAGCAGGCTTGACCACAGAGCCGTTGTCCGTGCAAGCTGCTCCAAGTGTCGCTCTCCTCACCGACGTCCAGAAGCACACCATGCAATCCCATCCGGAAGTGGAGGTAATGAACGAATACGCATTTTGCGTTTCATTCCACAAATATGGCTTCAACATTGCATTGATTTCAATTTGGAGGCAGTTGGAGATTTGGAGGAGCTCCTCGAGCGTGACTGTGTGAGGTGTCGGAGATTTGAAGGCAGGAGACAGAGGATGAGGACGAAGATAAGAGAAACTGTGTTTATAAATTCTCAAATTGTATGATTACACATTGTGAAGTAATATGCTGTGCAAAATTTATAAAATCTTGTAAATTTATTTTAATTTGTCAAACAGTTCCTTGGAAAATAACAAAAACTTTCAAAATTGTTTGTACATGAGTTCATGTCAAAATTTTGTGGTAAAATCACAAAAGGGTATTTTGGTCTTTTTCCTACAAATTTAACACCATCCAACTCAATTAAAGGAGTCATTGTAGATTCCCTCAAAAAAAAGAGTCATTGTAGAAGCATTATTCAGTTCGAAAAGTGATGGTACAATCACAAAAAGATCAGATTCATGGTAAAATCATAACCGCACAACAAATTGATAGTAGAAACGCAATTGCTCCAAATAATAACTAGTGCATGGGGATAACTGATTTTATATATTATTATTTAGTTATGTTTCCGTATTTTGTTGACAGCTAATTTGTTTGTATTGTATAATATTTGTTTCGGCCTTTTGTTGAAAACTAAAAAAAGTGGATGTGGATTCTTCTTACTCCTTACAGATTTTACCTTCCTTGTAAAATGTTAATGCGTGAATTTGTCATTTAGCTACTTGCGCTCCACCAATAGAGTTCAGCGCCAGGGTGCTAGTTATTTCTCCATGAAACTGAAAAGGTAGTAGATAGTAGTCAGCAGACTATGCACCCAATTTAAGTAATTCACTGGGATCAAAGGTAGGTTTCACCAAGGTATGTATCACATTCTATTAATAGTACATCCGCTTCAAAATGTAAGTATTTATTAACTTTTGATAATTGGGTTGACGTTCATCTTATTCAAAAATTTACAACAATATCGATTATTTTGCTATTTTTGATTTTCTACATAATATTAGTTTGTTATATTTTAATTAACTGTTAGGTATATTTTAAATATGATGTATTTGTTTTTATATTTTCACAAATTTTTTAAATAAGACAAACGATTAAACACAATTCTGAAAAGTCAACAAATACTTATATTTTAGAACGGATGGAGTAATTTCTTACTCCCTCTATTTCAAATTATAAGACGTTTTTAACTTTTAGACTTTACGTTTGACCGTTCGTCTTGCAGATTTATGTAGAAAATTATATCATAGATTGTAGCTTATTAAAAATTTTAAATGCAAATGTATCGACATTCATAAATCGTTTCTGAACGGGCATCAAAAGTAAAGTACACAGCAAAGCAAAGCACAGAATGCTAGAAAAACTATTAGATGAATGCTAATAATAGGAAAAGTACTTCAGTAAACATAGAGACGTGTGCTGACCTTAGTTTTTTTTATTAATTATTGTTAGATATAAATATTGAATATCTGATTATACTATTAAACATGCCAAACTAGTTGTAGATATGTTGTCAAATCATAACTCGAAGTACAGAAATATCAAATTCTGATAAATTCATCAAATTGTATTAAATTTTACGAATTTGATGTTTTTGTACTTAAATTTCTAATTTTATAACATGTCTACAACTAGTATGACATGTTTAATAATATAATCAGAGATTCAATTTTTATATTTAACCGTAATTAATTTTAAAAAAGCTAGGGGGCACATGCCCCTATGACCACAAAGGTCATTCTCATAAACTAGGGTGTCTGCTGCATTTTGTTATATCACCTCACCATTTGCGGTTTGACCCTGCAAAATTATATAGTCATAGATTATATAGACACAGATCTAGAGCTTGTATAATTGTATCTAAACTATTCAGTTTTTCCTTTTAAGACAATAAATTCACCCCATGATCTTGTGAAGAGCCAGATTAGGTTGTTGTAGAAAAATGAATTCTACATTGTTTTTTCTTAGGGAGGGCGAGGGAGGAAAGAGTAGAGTTCTGCATTCGTGAAGCAGTGTTTGCATACTTCCTCCACCCATGTCCTCGTATTAGGTGCTCAAATTTGTTGAAGTTCAAATCTTGTTCTTTATATGGACAACTTGAAGCCCTACGTAGCACTAACACATGTTCGAATCAAACAAATCTATTATCTTGATTCCACTGCATCAGTGTGAATAGATCTGGAGCTTGCGAAATCGGATCCGAACTATTTTGTTTTTGTGAGGACAATGAACTCACCCCCACAATCTTGTGAAGAGCCAGATTAGGTTGTTATGGAAAGATGAATTCTGCATGTTCTTTTTTCTTAGGGAGGGAGGGAAGCAGAGAATTTTGCATTCCTGATCCTGAAGCAACGTTTGCATACTTTCTCCACCCATGTCCTCGTATCAGGTGCCCAAATTTGTTGAAGATCATATCTTGTTCTTTACATGAACAACTTGGAGCCCTACGTTGCACACTAGCAGTAACAGCTGTTTGAATCAGACAAATCTATTCTCTTGATTCCGGCATGAGTGTAAACAAAGTTGTACGAAGTGATGCCCTGACGAATTATTCTTCATTGTTTAGATGTTGCATGCTAAACTATAGGATCAACTTGGCCCACGCACTAGGGAAACTTCTCATGATGATGATCAAGAGTTTATATCAGTTTCAGCGTTGCAACTTGCTGAACCAGAGGGTCCAACTAGAGCATAGAGAAGTATAAGTTTTTTATTTCTTTTTGTTAAAAAATTTGAAGCTAGCGCTCCTCTCATTGTGGTTAGGTATCTAAAGATTACAAAATGCTTTTGTTCTCATCAACCGCTCAACTGCCTTGCTGCCGTAGCTTAGTAGCAATATAACTTCTCTCCAATTGCATAATACTATCTTGTCAGCTGGCGCTATAGCAGGTCAGAAACAGAAAGGCCTCTTTTGTCAACTAGTGTTTTTTTTTGTGTGTGTGTATGTGTGTTTGTAGAATTTCATGTCAACTTAGAGTATAGTTTATCAGGATAGGAAGTTGTGTTCAGTGCACACTTTATCTAGTATTTCTTTAGGCAGTACTCTCTCCGTCCAAAAATAAGGATTCGTTGACTTTTAATTGTCGTGTTTGACTAGTTGTTTTATTCAATTTTTTTTAAAAATATAAAAATCAATCATTTAATACTTAAAGTATATTCAATAATAAAATATATAATATTTTTACAAAAATTTTGAATAAGACGAGTGGTCAAACGTGATGTCGGAAAGGGGCAAGGAGCCCTGCTAGCAAACTTTCTATTTGTGGAAAGTCTTGCACCGGTAACTTTTCATTTTAGGAAGTTTGTTGTAGAACTTGGAGGTAAAGTTTTTCTTTTGAAAGTTTTACAACAAAGTTTGAAGTGCGAGAGTTTCTCTGAAAGTTTCGTAGCAAAACTTTAAAAACAAACTTTTAGAAAAGCTTTTCTTTTTTAGGAAAGTTTGTTGCAAAACTTTGGAAAACAAAGTTTTAGACGAAAGTTTAGAATAAGTTTTGGATTTGTGAGGTGGGATACACGCGCACGACTATAGAATAGGATTCTCGGTCAGAAAATGAACAAATGCTTATATTCTGGATGGAGGTAGTAGTACCATTGAGCTGACCAGATTACTACTCTTGTCTTCCCTTTACTGGCAACAAGAAGTTTCCTTAATTGCTGACATGAATAGACGGTGTAACCTGCACCCTGCAGTAGTGTATGTAGCAAACCATCGTGCATGAATACCATACCGATATCGCTCTTGGATTAACAAATAGATTTTATTTCGATTTTTCCCGGTTGTTTCAAAGCTGAAGAGCTGTCTATGGTTTTCAGGGGGTCCTGCTTCTGCTTTCCTCGTTTTAAGTTGGTTGTCGCGCTCAGCAATCAGCATGGGACAAGTATTTCCTTTCTCCTCTCTCGTACGTTAAAAAAGGGCAAGTCAACACACCATGATTGGTATCTTAATAATACTAGTAGTGCTTTTGGGATCAAGCGCCTGGCGTTGCCGATGCATGATTGGCATTCTCAGTTAAGCAGACTGGTAATAAGACGACAGAATTGCCGTAGCTGTATTTGTCATCTCGGGAGTTGTTGGCAACGGCACATGCTTGGGTGGATGACCGTACAGTAGGGGCGAGTAGGAGTACCCCCTCTCCTCGGTTCATCATTGTACGTGTCGTCGACGGCGACGACGGGACCGTATCGGAATTCATCGAAGCTGCGCGATCCACTGATCCGTTCCGGTTTGCCGTCAAATATTGATGCCTTCGCCTGACCGAATCGCTTCCAACTGCTTGTTGAGTACCGCGTGGAATCCCAGCTTTATTCGATCGTGCAATGCGGACTGGATTTGTGTCTCACATGGCTTCGCTTTAGACTAACACAAGAGCGAGTTTATTACTCCCTCCGTCCCCTTTCAACTGACGTTGTAGCATTCAAAAGCCAAAATAGTGGAGCAAGTAAAAGACATAGGCACCCTTATTTAATGCTGATTCTCAGTGGGAAAAGCTGAGCCATTTGCACATACAAGACAAAATTGGTCCCCAAAGTGAAAAGTAAAAAGTGCTTTTGACCGCCAATAATTCCCGCCAACATGCCAAAAAATTACACACTGGACACAATGACGCCCGCACCACACAAATTTGAATCAGGACCACACTAAAATCTGTTTGGCTATATAAAGCCACCCTTAGGACAAGCCATCACCCTTTTCCTCTAATCTAGTGGTCCTCTATCTCTCTAGTTAGCCATGCCAGTTGTACTTGATTTGAACTCATTGCCAGCTGAAGAAGCATCAGAAAGTGATGAAGCAGCACATCAGCATGATAATGATGGAGAAGTTGAACCTCTAGTTGATGAGGTTGGCCACCCCGAGGGAACTCAGAATCTGCAGCGCCTTCGTGTCCATACCGTGCCTCTTCCTTTTGATCTGAACAGTGAGCAACCAAGTCAAGATGATGCATTGAATCAGCTAGCTGCACTTTACAATTCAGATTCAGGTAACACTAGTTGTACTTGCAATTGTTCATTATTGACTTTGTAGTTGTCATAAAATTTTTATTTGCACTTGCATTGCTCTCATCTCATGTCACTGTCATACAACAAGCACATTATGGCAGAAAATTATTTGATGTTTTGTTCTAACAGTATATACTTGTACTAAATGATTTCACTTGACCATAATTTAACAAAATAAATATGCAATCCCTAGAGAAACATGTCCAATGCTTAATGAAATAAGTTTAGTTGTACAGCAAGGAGCAAATGAAAATCATATAATTGTAACATGTCAAAACAATTAACTCAAGGATACTTATCTGTTCTTTCGGATGATGAGATTGACTTGGACACCAAGCTGCCAGCAGATTTGAATGGCATGGTGCAGCAAATGGAAGATTACAGTGTATATGCTGATGGCTTTGATGTTGACTTGAATGAAGAGTTGTTAGACTCAGATGATGATGATGCAAACGAAGATCAGAATGGCAGTCCGGCAACATCATACAAAAATTCAACAAATAAGCAAAGGCAAGACATATATGAGCAATTGCTTGCAAGAAGTAATCGTGGAAAATTAAAAAGGACTAGCACAAGGGAGGTAGCAGATCAATCTCCATTCAGCCGACGAACAATTCAACGTATATGGAAAGAGGCAAAGAAATGTCGTGCACGTGGTGAAGCAGTTGATGTTTCATCTAAGAAGCCTAAAAATTCTGGCCGAAAAAGGATGCAAATTGACCTGTCAAGAGTTGCTACTCTTCCTTTGCACAAGAGGAGTACTATAAGGAAATTAGCAAAAGCACTGCAAGAGGACCTACAAGTACATGTTTCTAAAACTTCATTACATAGGTGGTTCAAACAAGGGCTTCTTAGACGCCATTCCAATTCTCTTAAACCCTTTCTAAAGGAGGCAAACAAGAATGAAAGGTTGAGATGGTGCCTATCTATGTTGGACCCAAGTACCTTGCCAAATGAACCCAAATTTATAGAAATGGAAAATATTATTCACATAGATGAGAAGTGGTTCAATGCCATAAAGAAGAGCAAAAACTTTTACATGTTACCTAGTGAGGTGGATCCACATAGGACAGTGCAAAACAAAAATTCAATCGACAAGGTCATGGTTTTATGTGCAATTGCTTTGCCTAAGCATGATGATGTAGGTAATGAAACTTTTAATGGGAAGCTAGGTGTGTGGCCTTTTGTCGGAAAGGTATCACATTACTAATGTCAATTTGTAAAGTGGACAAACTGTTACATGTGCTGCCATTTCTAACAAATATTAATTGTGTCATCTATATGTAGGAACCAGCTAAAAGAAGCAATCGCAATAGACAAAGGGGCACACTTGTAACAAAGAGTATTAATGTTGTTAGAGATACTATGCGGTCTTATTTGATCTCTAAAGTTCTACCTGCTATTCAAGCAAAGTGGCCAAGAGAAGATGCACACAAGACAATATGGATACAACAAGATAATGCAAGAATCCATGTGCCAGTTGACGATGAACTATTTGCTACAGCAGTAAGCCGGACCGGGCTTGACATAAGGCTCATTAACCAACCTCCAAATTCTCCAGATATGAACTGCCTTGATCTTGGTTTTTTTGCTTCTCTACAGTCCCTTACATATGACACAGATTGTAGAAACATGGATGACTTAATTGATAATATTGTGATGAAGTATGAAGAATATGATGCAACTCTCATCGGAAGGGTCTTCCTAACTCTACAAGGTTGCATGCTGGAGGTGATGAAAATTAGGGGTGGGAACAGATATCAAATCCCTTACATGAACAAAGCAAGGTTGGAGGCACTAGGCAATCTTCCTAGAACGCTCAGCTGTGACAGTCAGTTGTACCATGATTGCACAGAGTTATTGGCCTCCTAGGTTCAGTTAGTGGAAGGCAATGCACTTCAAGTGTATATTATGAGATCAGTTTATATATCATACACAGGCACACACAAAAGCCAATAACACATAACCATATGCAGAAGTCAGTACTTCACTCCATAGCAATACATAACCATACACAAATTCTAGTATTTCACTTCATAGAACCGCATAACCATATACACATGCTAGTACTTCACTTCATAGCAACACATAACAATCTACAGATGCTAGTAGTTCACTTCATACCAATACATGACCATCTACAAAATATAGTTGCTCAAGTCACAGCAACAATAACCATCTACAAAAGCTAGCACTTCACCTCACAACCACAGGAAGCACAACTAATCTCTTTCCTGATTCACACGCTCCAAAGTAGGATGACTCCAAACTGGATAAAACATTTTCAGCCATTCCAGTTTGAAGTCATCAAAGTCTAGGTCGATCCAGCTTACCTTTTTCACTTCTGTGGACAATTCCTCCTTCAAAGTATTCTTGCCTTCCATTGGGCTGACTTCATCATCAGTCTCGGCATCGGGGTCGACACCAAGGTTTTGCTGCTCAGTATCGGGCACGATCTTGACATCCTCGGCACCGGAGTTGTAGCAGCCAGCTGAGCCTTCACTCTCTGAATACAGGAACTCGAACTCCTCTCCAGCACCTTCTTCTGTGTCCTGAACCAAGTCGACACCGTCACGTACCTTGCACCGTTGCACGCGATCCCACCATGTACCGCGGCAGCGCTTCAGCCCGTGCTCCAAGCATCCGGCGGCTACCGTGCACATCAACGGACGGAAGAGCGCCGACGCTTTGCACGTCGATCTTGTGGTCGCGGTGCGCCCGGACGGCGCCGTCTCCGTGCGCGTCGATGGAGCGAAGGGAGTCGCTGCTCTGCGCGTGGATCCGACGGCCGCCATGCGCTCGGATGCCGGCACCGCCGCCACCGGGCACGTGGACGCCGTCGCCGCCGCGGGCGTGGACGTAGTCGCCGCCGCCGATGGGCGCGTGGACGCAGCCGCGACCGTGCGCGTGGACGCCGCCGCCGTCGCGCGCCGGACGCCGCTGCCGCCGAGCGCGTGGACGCAGCCGCGGCCGTGCGCGTGGACGCCGCCGCCGTCGTCGATGCCGCCGCCGATGGGCGCGTGGATGCAGCCGCGGCCGTGCGCGTGGACGCCGCCGCCGTCGCGCGCCCGGACGCCGCTGCCGCCGAGCGCGTGGACGCAGCCGCGGCCGTGCGCGTGGACGCCGCCGCCGTCGCGCGCTCGGACGCCGCTGCCGCCGAGCGCGTGGACGCAGCCGCCGCCGTGCCCTTGGCCGCCACCGCCGCATGGATCCTCGACGGACGACGGGAGGGAGCAGCTCCACCGGCCTCTAGCGTCCTTCTCCATGGAGGAGCCGACGTAGATCTCGATTCCACCCTTGCTGTCCTTGATGGAGGAGGGGAGGGAGCTCCACGATCCGGTTCCTTGCGCCATGGATTCGTGAGGGAGGTGGGGGAGCTCAGCCCACGCGTCGAAGAGATCAAGCTGCGCCCGGACGTCCTTGTCGCCATGGATTTCTTACGGGAGGAGAGGAGAGAGAGATGCAGGATTGTGTGATGACGAGAGGAGAGAAGAAACCGTGTGAAGGGATAGGATAAGGGCTCAGCAGTACTGTAGAGGCTAAAACGATACTTTTTTCGGAATTTTTAGAACGCTCCAGAACGACGCTTGAAAGGAGACGGAGGGAGTATTAAGTAGTACATCCGAAGAGAGTCGTCGGACCGGGTTGAGTATTTGGCACACTCCCGAGAGCTTCGCCGAACGAGCATCTGAAACCATCTGGGGTGAACTCTGACCTTGCCGGTAGTGCCTGGTTTATTTGATGAACAGATGTCATTCGGGTCATGTGCCATCGGCGGTTGGTTTCGTACGGCACCCCTGCTCTCTCGTGCGCCAACATGCCTTCTGCATTTGCTGCTGGAACGGCTCGTCCTGCCCAGCCACTCGTGAGTCGCGACGGCACCCGGACGGCGACGGTGCCCGTGGCGTGGCGCCGGCCGGCCACAAAGGGATCACCGATCGCGATCACAGAGGCAACGTAACCGACCAAAAAAAGGAAAAAGAAAAAAAACGATCCGCAAACTCTACTGACCCCAGAACAGAACCGCTCTTCTTTTCGAGATGCAGTCTCGAAGCGTGTCGGGGAAGACGACGCCGGCTAAGATCCAGCGCGCCCCCTGCTGCCCGCCCGGCCCGGAGCAGAGCAACACGGAGGAAACCAGTGGCGTGCAATGGTGACGTGGCGTTCCCGTTTCTGGTGACCAGCGGTCCGTCCGTCCGCCCGTGATCCGACGGCCAGCAGGGCCTCCGCACCCTTGCCGTTACCACCACAAGCTCGCCGCTTTTAGTGTCTGGTGCGCCGCCCCCACTTCCGTTCACAACACCTGTATTTGTTCCTCTCGTCCGAACCCGCGAGCAGATCGATCGATCGCGAACGAGGCAATGGTGAGCGCGTCGAGCCTGCTGCTCCCCGCCGCCGTGCGGGACCTCGCCTCCTGCGTCTCCGACGGCGCGGTCCGCGTCGCCTGCACCACGCCCGCCTCCACCCGCGTCACCTCCTCCTCCTCCCCCACCTCCCCCACCACCTCCACCTCCCCGTCCACCCTCTCCGTCACGGTCACCTACCTCGCCACCCCGCGCCGCGCGCCGCCGCTGCTGCTCCGCCTCGTCTGGTCCCGCGCCGCCGCGGGGGCCCGCCCGCGCTCGCCGTCGCCGCGTCCAGCCTCTCCCCCGCGTCCGCCGTCCTCCTCCGCAAGCGCAGGGGCTCGCGCTCCGTCCCCGGGGACCCCCGCTCGCGCTCTTCTGGGACCTCGCCGCGGCCACGTGCGGCGCCGCCGCGGGCTCGCCCGAGCCCGTCTCCGGGTTCTACCTCGTCGCGGTGGCCGCCGCCGAGGTCGTGCTCGCGGTCGGCGACCTCGCCGCGGGCTTCGTCAAGGCCAAGCTCGCGGGCCAGGTCCCCGCGCCGCGCCCCGTCGCGCGCGCCCACCGCGTCCTCGCGACGGCCGCCGCCCAGGCGGTGCACACGGCGCGGGTGCGGTTCACGGACGGCGGCGCGGAGCACGACGTCACTGTCGGCTGCTCCTCCTCCTCCGACTCCTCGGACGAGCTCTGGGTCGCCGTCGACGGGAAGCGCGCCGTCACCGCGCGCGGCCTGCGCTGGAACTTCCGCGGGAACCAGACCGTCTTCGTCGACGGCGCGCCCGTCGACGTCATGTGGGACCTCCACGGCTGGTGCTTCCGCGACCCGCCCGGGACCGCCGTCGTCATGCTCCGGGCACGGACCGCGCTCGAGAACAGGCTCTGGCTCGAGGAGGAGGCCGCCGCGCCGGGGTTCGCGCTCCTCGTGCAGGCCTTCCAGTCGCCGCCCTGATGCATCGTCTCCGTCAGCTCAACTCCCCTCTGGTCAAATTTTCTTTTTTTGCAATGGAAAATTACATGTCCGTTGACTTCGAATTTGGTGGAATTTAGCTTACTAAACCTTCTTCCTATTTCTTTTACTTCTTCCTCTTTTTCATTGATGTTAATTTCAGTGGTGTGTGCGTGCTGGTACAGTTAACCAATGATTATACAACAACATCAATAGCGGGTGCTTGATTTCACGGATCAGGATTGTCTGCATTAGGAGCGTTTTCGTAGTGTAAATGGAGAGAAGTTGTTTTGTGCATTAGCTCTCATCTGTACCATCAATCGATAAAAGAAAGGGTAGGATTGCTTGCTATTTTTTTCAATTAAAAAATTAACCTCGCCCTAGCCACAACCACGGATGAAGAAGGTCCAACGGCGCTACCATGTTGAGCTCCTCCGACTCCGACTGCTGCTCAAGCTACGAAGGCTCCTCCCTCCAAGGCCGAGTCCTCGCAGCACTGCCGCACAGCTCTGCCCCATCCGCCGTGGTGGCGGTGGTGTGGATCCCAGCCACGGCCACAACGAATGAAGGATGGTCCGTACTAAGATGTAAGGGTGGCGCTCAAATCAAGCTGTGTAAAGTGTTGAATCAAAATATTTCAGTATTCAATCGAGGTCCAAACATGTAGAACGTGACAACAAGATCGTCTCTGGATTGAGCTTGTCCCAATCTGTTATGAGCGCCAAGATGATTGAGCCACTCCTTCCACAAATAGAGATCCAGAAACATTTTATCCTATCCTCCCACAACGTCTGGAAAGAGCTTCATGGAGCTACGACATCTTGCAAGAGCTTCGATTGGAGCAGGGCATGGAGAGAGCACATGGGCAGTGACCAGGTTGCTTTCGTCGAGCACGCGTCTAGGCGCACTGTTTTGATTCGCATCGTCACTCAGCTGATTTTGTTGGCTTGCAAGGTTTTGGTTCCATGGTTGCCTCGGTTGAATAGGAGTCCATGGGAACAAATACAGTAGGAGCGGAGGAAGACGAAGTACTGCAGAACCTTCTTTTTTTTTGTAATACGGAAATAAAATCATAGCCATCCATCCCATCCGACGGTCAGGATCAGAGCTAATGCCACAGAGAGCTTCTCTGCAGTACGGGAGAGAATCCCGATCCTGATTTCACCATTGCTGTGACTAGGAATCAATGTTTACCTGTCCCACTGTCCCTTCATACTGGTGCAACGGAACTGTGGGTTTGCTCTACAATGCACTCAGATCGATATCTATAGACTCGTACACTTCACCATCAAATACTATAGTATGTTAGTACACGATTGTTCTTTGTACTAGAGATACTGATTCCTGAGATCCACGACACCTTTAGTATTAGGGCCTCCACAATGGTTAAGTATAGCTAGCTGTAGTCAGGAAAAAACAATAAAAAAATAGGAGAGAGAGTAGAGGTAACTTCGGCAGCAACGCTAGGATATTGCCAAGCCAAAAGCTACGTAGCGACCGGCTTGACTATACCTCACGCGTTTTGTGGGGCCTCTTCTTCTCTTCCCCGGCTGCGTCGGAGGACGGCAGGCGGCCTCGCGCGGGCGGGAGAGCCTTCGCTAGCTGTTGGTGGGCGAGCTCGCGGCGGCGTGGTCGACGGGCGCGGGCAGGCGGCATCCGAGTGCAGGGAATAAGGATGGACTCAGGCGGACGGTGAACTCGGGCGGCGCATCTATGGCGGTAGCGCGGGCGAGCGGCGGCCTCGGGCAGGCAACGGCGACGCGGACGACAGTCTTGGCGTGCTCGCGGCTGTTCCGGCGAGTGGCGGACTCGGGCAAGCGGTGGCGGCGTGCCCGAGCGGCAGCCTTGAGCAGGCAACGACAGCGCGCACGGCGGCGTCGGGCAAGCTACAGCGCGGACGACTGGATCGAGCGGGCGGCCGCCGCGGTCGGTTCGTCGTCCGTAGCTTGAGTGCCGTATCCAAGCTGATAATAAAGAAAACTGACATGCGGGTCCAGATTTTTTAGGACAGAGTGCTATAGATAGATGTGCTTCTTTATCATCTTTACATGACTATTATAAATTGCAGCCACCCGTCCGTTGTGGACGCCCTCACCATCCCTGCAATATAGGTAGGACATTCACAACCGTTTTTATTTCCAGCATTATACTCTTTGGTCACATAACTGTACTGACTGTCTACGTTACGAAGTCAGATGTGGCTGTAAATGCGATGCACTTAATTTACCTGGGTCCCCGTATATCCTCTGTATGTACAGAACCGGAGGTACGTTCTTCGTCTCTCTAGATTGTACACCCTCATGCGAGCTTCGCTTTCATGTTGTTTCTCACGAGTCGTCCTAGATTCTTGCTGCATCCCCGGTTTTGTCCGTAGCTCCGGGTTTTCCACCCCAAATTGCCAATAGAGTAGCAGAGGAAAGGGACTGACGGTGACCTCAGCCTTCCAGGAGTTAGCCACCGTCTCCGTCATCAGCAACTCTACTTGCCAAGCAACCATGCCGACGCACCGCGACAATTTCTTCTTGTTGTCTTCCTCCTCTTTTCTTCCTTTTCTTTTTGCTTTCTTAAACCTTAGTACACTTGTTACAACGCTATACAAAGCTTAAACGTACGCCTACTCAATCACCGGTGTCTTTTACTTTGCGTTTCGGGTTTAGCCTGTCGTTACGCACGAAAAAAGAGCTTTACAGGCACGACACGTCCACGATACTTGACTGGATTCAGCCGGGTTCATCTTCATCATCTTGATTGTGAGTTACTAGTTTGGCGTTGGCCAAGTACAGTTGCTCCACGATGTATTGCTTCCATGACATGCCAACGTTTTGACCGACGAATGGTGATCTGGTATGTTGATCTGCTGATGTGTATGCGCTGGATTGCTGGCAGTGTTCACACTGTTTCAGATATGTTTGTTGATGCCTTCACACAATAGCAAAGGTCTGTTTTGTTCCCAAGAGTGCTATCGTTGATTCTACGTCGCTGCACTCCTTAAAAAAGTTTGATTCCAGCGGTGAGCATCTGGGGAACTATGCTCGACATGGTTAAGGCTTGCAAGCCTTGCGCATTCCCGGTTTTCATGCAAGCGATGGTGTGTGCTAAGAAGCTGAAACCGACATGTTCAGTGTTCCATTTTTTTTTTTTTTTTGAGGGAAGTGGCAGGTGTTCTGCCTTTGCATTATAGAAGGAGAAAAAAGCAGTATATAAGAGACTAAAGGTGAAGAAAAAACACAAAACACAAAACACACAACCCAGACACAGCACATGTAATGTGGGTGTGATCAAGGGTAGTTTTTTAGTCTTATACAAGGGCAACGGAACTCCCTTAACGATTAGAGAACAATTTCGCCAAGATAGCGAAGCTGCAAGTGTTCCATTTTATTATTCTATCTTCAGTCTATGTGCGTTCTGCCGATCCCGTTCTGCCTTGGGTTTATTCCAATTCTACAAGTTGCTGCCCATTCCTGTTGATGCGAGAATGGTTCAACAGAAGGCACCAGGACGTTCTGGCCTCTGCACGCAATGGCCTAGCAATAATTTTCTGTTGCATCCTAAAATTTGGGTAGTTAACATGCTTCCAATTCGTGCCTTCTACTTGAAATCTGAAAGGCGCCAATCTGAAATGTTCTCACAATCACTGAAACCTGCTGTGTTCCTTATGAAGGCTAGAAAATTCTACAAAGAGGGAAGGGAAGACCGGAAGAGCAAAGTGTGCTAGAGCTACTGTGAATATGGTATTTAAGTGCCAACGTAAATGCCTTCACAAGAAGGCGCTGACAACCAACTACTGTACTGTCCAACTTCGTGGCCAGACTTGTTCTTCCTCAAATTTAAGCATGACCGGGTGATTAAAATGGATTAGGAATCCGTCAGTCCATCATAAACACCGAAAACAAAGAGATAGGGGTAGTTACCACCAGAAAGACGACCAAATTTTATTCCAAGGATAAACAGACAAATAGTAGTTACCACCAGAAAGATCACCAAAATTTATTCCAGAGATAACCAAGCAAGTACAGATTTGCCTTACATCTACATCAGAGATGGACTAGGACGAGCAATATACCAGGCCAGGGTACAACCATCGCAACTGCCCGTATATATATGGATGGATACTTGAGAAGGCGCCATCATATACGATGCTTCGTCGGATCACGCCGGCGGCGGCTTGGCGATGACGACGGGGAAGTCGATGACGACGACCTTCTCGAGTGCGGCCATGAACGTGCCGGCGAACGCGGCGTGCTTCTCGTGGCTCATGTAGGTCGTGAGGTCGTCAGCCGAGGCGAAAGTCAGGGAGAAGACGTGGGTGAAGCCCTGCGTCAGCATCTCCTGGTTCAGCACGTCCTGCCCCCTGCAGCACACGCCCATGAATGAAGATGGTGAACCTCGTCGTGCTACAATGGTTAAGGGTGTGTTCGTTTCTGGGTCTAAACTTTATAGCTATCACATCAAAAAGAATCTTACTATTTAAGAGTGCTAAATAAAGTTTAATTATAAAATAAATTACAGGCCCCTATACTAATTCAGAGACGAATCTAATGAGGCTAATTAAGTCATGATTATAAGACGGTTACTGTAGTACCACTTTAGCAAAACATAAATTAACTAAGTTCATTAGATTCATCTCGAAAATTAACACTAATCTGTCAATAGGGTTTTGTCATTAAATTGATCAAAATATTTATAAATAATAAGATTCTCTTTGATGTGACAGTGCTTAAATTTTAGAGGAGGAAACGAACGGGACCTAAATCATCATTTCGATCGCAGTTCGGTAGCTAGTAGTACTATTTAGCAGCGGGCACTCGTTTGGAGTCTGTACTGATCAGGTAAATTGGGTGCTCTGTTTGGTCAAACTCATTGCCAATATAATGTGCCTTAGGTTTTCACTTTCACACTGACGCGAAAATTACTGATCAAAGCCTAACACAACATGAAAAAGGAAAGTTCAAAGGCAACGCACCACTCGAACGATTTCACCATGTCCATCTGTGCTACGAGCTCCGTCATGCCCTTCAGAACGTCATCCACCGCGGCGCCCTCCTTGAACCTCACCAGGCACAGGTGCTTGACCTCGCCCATGGCGCCCACCGCCCCTGCAAGCGCAAAGCCACTCCTAACCGGTGGAATTCTTTGCAGGGAGAGAGAGAGAGGAGCGAGTGCCAGTGCGGTCGATGATGGCGCCATGGCCAATTTAAGGACGGAGCACCGACAGGGATCGGTGGATCACTGTAAAGCCTGTTACGGCCTCGCCGAACGCCACACTGGACCGAATCATTTCGGCACAGTCCCGGAGCGCTCGCTGTTGCAGGAGGACCCGTGCGGCTGCTGGTTTTGAGCACACTGCAATCTGTTACTAGTAGATCTAGGATGAGCCATGATTTGACTGGACCGACCGACATTCACGTACGACGCCCGTGGGCAGCCATATGCTGCTCGGGATCGGGTGATCGGGATCGGGTGAGCGTTCACACGAGGAGATTTCATCAGAGTGATTTGATCTTGGATCAGAATTACGCAGCGTCGTGCCGGTTCCCCACCGGTACAGGACATACAGATCGTGCTATATGTGGGTAGCCTGAGATGCAGAAAGCCATAACAAATTAGGACACTGTACCCTAGTGTCAGGCACCGGGAATGGGCGAATAATAGAAGATTTAGGTCACATGGTGCAACAGGAGGTTTATGAACAGCACCGTGCGATGTCCGACCACACTCTTCCAGATGGAAACTGGTTACGGTGCTGATCACGAAGAGTTTTTACATGAATCGTAAGAGTGAGACAGCAACATCTGTTAATCTCCAACACAATAATCAGTAACTCTCATCAGTAAAGAATACAAGATTATGCTAGCGACTGGCATCAACAGCATGCACTTGCTTTTATGTAATACTGGGTACTGCTTCTGAAAGAATATATATGCTGAACGCAGTTCTATTTTGAGGGTTGGCAGAGAAAAATGAATGTTGCTTTCTTTTCGACAGGAAACCTGATCGATTTCTCATATTTACACCAAACTCCTCCAGTCTAATCTAGAATAACAGCCACCCACCTTTACATGCATTTCAACCTACAGACATCGAAGAAACTCCCCGGCAGCTATTTGCAGGGGTCTAACTGGGCAGATCTATCCACCTGCTTTTGGCCGTTATTTTCAGCAGGGAAGTTACCTCCAGACAGTGGCGAGTTGTTAGCAGCCCCATCCACTGAGGGACTAGTAGATGCTATCTGATTCTCCTGGTCGGGCTCATGTCTAGGAACCTCTGACGCCCTTGATGAATGCCCTGTGCTGGCAAACAGGCAGCGACATGGATCTGAGCCTGATGCTTGTGGAGAGCAAGGAGGGCTTATCACTACACTAAGTGGAGGAGGTGTCATGTGCGTGTTATCAATGTTACCACGCAATGAGATTCTACAGACTGGGCAGGTTGAGTTCTGCTTCAGCCATAAATCTATACAAGCCCTATGAAAATTATGGCCGCAGTAAGGAAGAAAGCGCAGCATGTCTTTGCCTTCGTATTCTGCAAGACAGATCACACACCTGCAAACAACAAAGCAGACAATTCAGTTTCTAAGTTTAGGGGCTTAGGGGAATCAAGCAGTTGCTCAACAGAAAGCAGCAAGTACCATACAAATACATCAGTATGTTTCCTTTTTCGACTATACATTAGCATGGTTTATAAAATTAAATACTAGTATGTCAACTAATAGGGTGCCTCCATGCTTGAAAGGTAACTGAAACTACACCACCTGTTTGGCAGAGAATTTTTTAATTCTGGAAACATTCAGAATCTAGAATCCCTGCCAAACATGCCCTACCTTTTGTTTTAAATAATGACAAATGCCATATGCCTATGTTTTCCTTCCATATTTACCATTCGATGTTCTGTTGCTTTTGTGTAAATAATCCCAGAAAAGCTACAAAAAGAGGAACAGTGTATGGCAAAAATAAACTTGTGCAGATCATTCGACAGTAACGAAATTTGAACCGACATAGCTCCTAATTCATGTTTGTAGACACAGAGGATTCCTGCAACTAGCCAGATTCGAGGACAGTTTGGTACTGCCATACATTGATCCAGAAGACTTATTAATCAAAATCCCTGTTCCTCCCCATCAAGCACAGCTGAGGTTAACCTGCTTGATAACAATGCCCCATGATTCCTCTCTACCATCTTCTTCAGGAATAGTAAACTATTTGTACCCTATTCTGATGTGACTGAACGAACAATCTTAACAATGCATGTTAGGGGAAGTCAAAAAAAAAAAAACAATGCATGTTAGGGACCAGTTAAGTATACAGTAAATCTCCAGCTAAGCACAGCAATGAGGCACTGATACTTAAGATCGCACCGGCATCCTCAAGGACAACTTTTTTGGTACCCAAAATCTAATCAACATCCTCAATGACAACCTTTTCAGTGCTACTACCTAAAAGGCTATCCCCCAAGGCCCCAACTGCTGTGGTGCTGCTTCATGATGTTTCAGCAGCATGAAGCAAGTACAGACTTGCCAAAGAACAAGATGGAAAATGAACAGAAGACCCCCCCCCATAATAGGATATTGTTAAATATTAGGCAATAAATTGACATTAATTAGCAGAAAAGGGGCACAATCATGATTTCTCAGCTAGTTAGCTGCACCATTAATATCGCTGAAAATATCAGTTCCAAAACTACAAGCATTTCGAACTTATGTGAGTATCGTTAGTCCTTGGAGAAAAGCAAATGAACATGACAGCTACATCCAGCAAGATCAAACTAGACACTGGTAGTGACATTGGGATGGAAAAGAAAAGAATCTAGTTTCTATCCTTGCTCATAAGAGTAGAGATCATAGTGAACCCTTCCCTCACTCACCCGCACAACTACATGCCCCTGATTGCAGCATGCCGATCCCCCATCACTACTGAATCACCACGAAATCCAACTATTAGCAAGGAAAACGTCAATGACAGTTCCATTCAAACTGGAGTTTGCTAGTGACGAAGTCTCTTGCAGCCACATAATTGCAGCATTCAGGTGCCCGATCCAATCAACAGCAGATCCTACCAACAGAATCGTTCGCGACAGGGCAAGGGCCGCTTGACAGTTCCATCCAAACCGCAATTTCCTAATACAGCGATCTACTCTACACACCGGCGTCGACCGGCCAGTTCCATCCATCCGCAATGCGGCCGTCAAATTGACCGCCACGCGGGCAGATTCGAAGCTGGAGCCACGCGACGCCACGGTAAGTAGCGAGGTGTCGTACAAGCACAGATTGAAACGGCTAATTACCAAATTCAGGGAGCGGCGAATCGCGATCGGCGCGGGCAGATCGGCGAGCGGGAGAGGGGGGAGGGAGGACTTACTGTGACGCGTCGGCGCCCGAGTCGCGCCGCGGGCCGGCGGCGAAGGCGCGGGTGGGGAAGGCGGCGACGGCGGCGGGATCGAGCCCCCGGCTCCGGCGGCGGGGTGGCGCGCGGCGACGTGGAAGGGGAAGACGTAGGACGAACCGGCGTACTGCGGGAGCCGCTGCTGCCGCCTCCGGAGGCGGCGCGCGAGCGCGCAGGCGAAGCGGGAGCAGATGACGCCGACGATGACGACGGTGGCGCAGAAGCCCAGCGCCATCTTCACCGTGGTCGAATGCATGGAGTCCGCCATCGCTTCGCTCCGCCCCGGCGTGGCTCACGCGGCGCAGGCCGAGGCGGCGGCCAATCTCCGCTTCTCCGGGAAGTTAGGGCAAGCGGTTCGTTGCTTGTACCACCGGCAGCGAGCGAGCGGGCGGTGGTGTTATGGAGGGCCGATGCGCACCGCACTCGCCTGCCTACTTTGCCTGGTTCCTCCTTCCTAGTAGCACTATACTCCTCTTGCGTTGCGTCGGAGCTCTGGTGTATGGCGTCGCGTGGCGTGGGCGGAAACTGGAAGCGGTGGCGGTGGGAACGGAACGGAATCCGGGTTATCTGCAGCGATCGAACCAGGGCAGGGAGCCGAACGGAAACGGAGGCCGCGATCTCAACAAACACCCGCCGCTTCGGCCGACGGGGTTGTTATGTCAGCCTCTTCTTCCCGTTCCAGCCTCCAACGGAAACGGATAGCCTTCCTTGTTATGTCCTGCTAGTATTGAAGAATGTAATTGAAATTGAAAGAGAATATAATGAATAATAGGATTGTTTACAATTTATAGCCTGCCAACAGATGGGAACGAGACCCGTTCGGCAAGGACGGTGGCCGAACGGACGCACCCCTTGGGTGGGGCAGTCCCAATAGACACCCTTTGGGTATTTCACTAATTACGTATTTTATGCTAAAAAAACTAATTACGTATTTAACTAATTAATTGATCATTAATGAATGGTTCACAACATTGCGGTATCGGGACGCACACGCACTAGTGCAGATGCAGATGGGCTTGGGATACTACCGACTTTAAACGGGAAAAAAAAGTGCGTTTCAGATGAGAAAAGGATATGGATATAGACGAGAAAAAGAAAAGAGAAAAGGGTATCTCGGCCCCCAAAAAAGAGGGGGATAAAGAGCAAAGGATATGGTTTGCGTTTGCCAACTCACAGATGTTGGTATAGATACATGAATGTAGGAGCAATGTTTAATGGAACATGTCCACGACGTGACGATGTCCAGGGGGGACCTTTTTGTCAACTTAATTAATATACGTAGAGGAAAACATTTCAGTAGTAACTGCATGCACATTGATAGAATGAAGAGTTTTTAAAGACGGATGGGAGTGTGTTCGGGTTGATTACGACTCTAGAGTCAAAGGTGCAAAAGATGAACTGAGAAAAAAACACTGCAACACATGGAGATGCGGGGTATCGATCCCCGTACCTCTCGCATGCTAAGCGAGCGCTCTACCATCTGAGCTACATCCCCAACCTGCAATTTATTGGTCATGGCGTTTAATTAGCGTAGAACTTTATATTGGGCCTCCTGGTTCGTCAATACAGCACAGCACGTTCAAGTTTGAAATCAGCCCACTTATCAATCACTATGTCTTTCAGGTTCTTTGGACCGAAACTGGGCTTGGCATTGTGGCGTGGAGCAGGAACGGGCATTCGTTTTTCACTTCTTGAAGAAAAGGTCCGTTCCCTTGTCTGGGCTGGGTTCCTCTTGGACCTGCTGGATATGCCCCCTCACCGCCACCAGGCCACCACATCATAACGGCTTCAGCCCTTCTCTGCCTCAAATCGTCAATGCCTCATCGGAAACGCGTAGTACATCATCTCCTTCATGCGAGGGTCCAGACAGACAGAAACGTCAGAGCAGAAATTTGTCTCCAATGAAAGGAGTGTTTTGGAATAGCAGAGGTCTGGAGACTTGGCTAAACATCGTTACCTAGCTGATTTATCAAAAGAGGAGCAGATTAACTTTATAGCTCTCTCGGAGACGGGTCGTGATAATTTCACGAGATGAGACCCTTAAAAATTTTTGTGGTGGCCGGGATTTTATTTGGCACAGCATGGCCCCACATGGTAGATCCGGGGGCATTCTACTAGGTGCTGACCTAGGATACTTCGATATTGGAGCCATCGACGAGGGGGATTTCTATGTAAAATTTCTCCCGAGAAACAAATCGGATGGCTTCAAGTTTTCCGTTTTCGTGGTATATGGTCCTGCCCAACAACTTGACAAAGAAGCTTTCTTAATAGAAATGGCCAATGTGTGTTCTCGTGAAATACATCCCTATATTATTGGGGGAGATTTCAACATCATGAGACACCCGGATGAAAAGAGTACGAGATAATTTTGACTCTAAATGGCCAAATCTATTCAACTCGGTGATAGAATCCCTGGACCTCGAGAGAGATTAGTATGTCCGGCCGCAAATATACGTGGGCAGGTCCAGGAGAGGATCCGACGTTCGAAAAACTAGATAGAGTGTTGATCGAGTACAGAGTGGGAAGATAAATATCCACCGTCGATCGTTGAGGCACGGGATAGAAATATCTCCGATCATACCCCCTCCTCCTCGAGTACAGGATCCTCCACTCACCAAAATAAGCAGCCACCCTTCAAATTTGAGAGGGGATGGCTCCTTAGAGAAGGTTTCTTAGACATGGTGGCCGATGTGTGGCGGTCCGAGAACCGGGGGTATCGGCGCTTACGAGATGGCAAAACAAAATTAGGCGCCCGAGACAAGTACCTAAGGGGTTGGGCCAAACATATGACTGGCTCTTATAGGAAGGAAAAGAAAAAACTAATCTCGGTGTTGGATGCACTAGATAAAAAGCGGAAACCAATACCCTTTCCGATAATGAGATAAATCTTAAGCATTATCTAAAAGAGAGATTGGTCATTCTTTTACGGGAGGAGGAGTTAAAATGGTACGAAAGGGCGAAGGTGAAAACCCTTCTACAAGGTGATGATAATACCCGTTTCTTTCACTTAGTGGCAAATGGCAAACACCGCAGACAACACATCTTCGATTAGAACAAGAAGAGGGTATTATTGTGGGGGACACTAAGTTAAAGAAATACATCACCAATTATTATAAAAACCTTTTCGGCCAACCGGAAGAAACCAATATTTCGCTTGTGGAAGATCGGATAGACGACATTCCACAAGTGACGACCTTGGAGAATGAATTGCTCACCGGCTCATTTACGGAGGCGAGAGATTAAAGAGTCCGTGTTCCAAATGGAACACAATAAGGCCCCGGGCCCGATGGCTTCCCAGCTGAATTTTACCAAGTATTCCGGGAAGTCATAAAAGATGACCTTATGGCACTTTTTCGAGATTTCCATGAAGAACGCCTTCCTTTGTTTAGCTTAAACTTCGGGGTAATTACACTACTACCGAAGATAGACGATGCTAAACAGATTCAACAATATAGACCAATTTGTGTCTTGAATGTCAGCTTTAAGATTTTTACAAAAGTTGGCACAAACAGATTAAATAAAGTGGCTCAAACAGTGGTCGAGTCCCTCCCAAACAGACCTTCATACCGGGCGGACATATTATGGAAGGGGTTGTAATATTACATGAGACCATTCATGAGTTACACACCAAGAAGCAAAATGGGGTCATATTTAAGATTGACTTCGAAAAAGCCTATGATAAGGTAAAATGGTCATTCCTCCAAGCAAACACTAAGGATGAAAGGGTTCTCACCAAAATGGTGTAGATGGGTGGAAGGAATGGTCAAAGGAGGTAGTGTCGGCATCAAAGTTAATGATGACATCGGTCGCTACTTCCGGACTAAACGAGGGTTGCGACAAGGTGACCCTATGTCCCCTATTCTTTTTAACATCGTTGCAGACATGCTTGCTTTGCTAATCAAACGGGCAAAACACGATGGACAAATTAGGGGCATAATTCCACATCTAGTTGATGATGGATTGTCTATCTTACAATACGCTGATGACACCATCATCTTTCTAGAACATGATTTGGAACAAGCAAAGAATATGAAATTATTGCTTACTCGTCTTTGAACAGCTATCCGGATTGAAAATCAATTTCCATAAGAGCGAACTCTTCCGCTATGGTGCTGCTAAGGAGTTTGAAGATGAATATATTGAACTCTTCGGCTGCAATGCTGGGGAATACCCTTTTAGATATCTCGGTATCCCAATGCACCATAGGCAACTTTTCAACGCTGATTGGAGAAAAGTGGAGGAACGCTTTGAAAAGAAGTTGAGTTGTCTGGAAGGCTAAGCACCTTTCATACGGAGGTCGATTAATACTCCCGAACTCGGTGCTTAGCAGCCTACCCATGTTCATGATGTCCTTTTTTGAGATCCCGAAAGGGGTACTCACAAAGCTAAATCATTATAGACTAAGATTTTTTGGCAAGGTGGTAAAGATAAAAAGAAATACCACTTAGCAAAATGGGACATCCTCTGCCGCCCAAGAGATCGGGGAGGACTCGGGATAATTAATCTTGAAATCCAAAATCGGTGCTTATTAAGCAAATGGATTGTGAATTTGCTTAACACCCAAGGGGTATGGCAATCCATGCTTAGTAATAAATACCTAGGCTCCAAAACTCTAACACAAGTTGAAGCAAAACCGATCGACTCTCATTTTTGGAGAGGTCTTATGAAGGTTAAAGATGAAACTTTGACTTGTGGGGTCTTTGATGTTAAAGATGGAGCCCAAACGAGGTTTTGGGAGGATTCATGGGTAGACGAAAGGCCTTTCAAGGAGACTTATCCATCCCTATACTATATCACTCACAACCCACATGCCACCGTGGCTAAAGTGATGGCTTCCGAACCTTTAGATGTCTCATTCGGAAGAGCTCTCATAGATGGGAAACTTCGAGATTGGCACGAAATAGTAGCTAAAGTTTCCAATATCAACTTGGGCAATGGAAGGGATAATTTTAAGTGAAAATTACATAAAGCTGGAACTTTTTCAGTCCACTCCATGTACCTCCACTTATTAGATAGAATACCACCCTTCCGCCATAAAGTTATTTGGAAATTGAAGATTCCTCTAAAGATTAAGATTTTCTTATGGTTTCTTCAAAAAGGAGTGACCCTTACTAAAGATAATCTAGCGAGGAAAAATTGGAAGGGGAGTCAGAAATGTTGTTTTTGTAATTGTAACGAAACAATTAATCACCTCTTCTTTGACTGCCATCATGCTAAACAGCTCGGCGGGTGGTCTACTTAGCTACTAATCTCACCCCACCAACTTCCACATCCCATATACTAGGGAATTGGTTGGCGAACCTAGATAAAAATAGCAAACCTTTAGTGTTGGTGGGGGTGGCTGCTCTATGTTGGGCTATTTGGCGTTGTAGGAATGATATTATTTTTAACAAAACCAAGTATACCTCATTTATGCAGGCACTTTTCAGGGGAACATACTGGATGCGATTTTGGTCGCAGTTACAGCATGATGACAGCACAAAGAAGCTCTTTGTGGAGGCGAGCAGGAGTTTGGAGACCGTCGCCTTGGAGCAGGCTAATCTTGGATGGAAACATAATAATAGATTAGCTTAGTTATTGAGACTTTTCTTTGTGTAATTTTCCGTTGAGATCGGCTGTGATAGCTGAACTTTTGTAATAATTTGAAGGCTGTATATCTTGGTAGAGGCCGGATGTTAATCCATTATAGAAAAAAAGAAATTAACGCTGCTCCGTTAAGCACGGGCATGGTAAACTCATGTACAGCACGGGAAGTCGACAGCTGCTGTACGCCGACGTAAAGCGCGTGGTGGTCGCACCGGAAACGGGATTGAATAGCAGGTTAGTACTAGATGACGAAACGGAGCAGCAGCTCAACTCCCAAGCTCGTTGCACGGCCCGGCCGTAAGCTACTGGAGTACTACTAGCCAGGTGGTCTGTGGTCAACGTGAGCGTTGCAAGGAAAGCAGCGGCAAATCGTCCGGGCAGTCGCGGTGGAATGTTCCGTGCATGCTGCACCCAGGATCCGTGTGTTGTCGTTGTTGCAGGGCAGAAGAGGACAAAACCTGGACCCCGGAGAACAGGGCCTGCATGTTCCCCGGAATTCCGAGACGTTATTAATTTTTATTTTTACTAGCGGAGAATAAAAGAAATTAGCAGAAGAAGACAGGAACAGGTAGTAGTAGGAGTAGATCAGCGCGGCTCACGGAATCCCGGCCCGGCCCATCACCATCCGCCCACCCCTTCCCTTCAAATTAAAATCCACGGCAGTCACCTCCTCCCCCGTCTGTCCCCCCGCTTCCGCCGCGGCTGCCCACAGCAGAGCAATCCGCAGCAATGCCTCCCGACGGCGACCTGGCGGCGGACGAGCTGCAGAGCCTGAGCTTCGGGTCCTCGGAGCGCTCGCGCTCGGCGTCCACCGTCTCCACCGCGACCGCCTCCTGCTCCACCACCTCCTACTCCGGCCCCATCCTCCCCCCGCCGCACCGCGCACCACCGCCCCGCGGCTCGGGGCCGTGGCGCTGTCGGACGTCCGGTTCCTGCGGCGGCTCGGCGCGGGGGACATCGGCAGCGTGTACCTCGCGGAGGTGCGGAGCGGCGGCGGCGGCGCGGTGGTGGCGGCGAAGGTGATGGACCGGAAGGAGCTGGCGGGGCGGAACAAGGAGGGCCGCGCCCGCACGGAGCGCGAGATCCTGCAGGCCGTCGACCACCCCTTCCTCCCGCGCCTCCTCGGCGTCGCCGACGGCGGCCGCTGGTCCTGCCTCCTCACCGAGTTCTGCCCCGGCGGCGACCTCCACGTCCTCCGCCAGCGCCAGCCCAACCGACGATTCGCCGAGGCCGCTGTCAGGTACCCCACCGCCTCTGCGCTCACGCCTTGTTGTCTGATTGATCCTCACCGATTCGTGCGATTTCGCATGTGTGATCCGTAGCTGTGGGCCTGTTCGGCTGGGCTGGCTGGAGTGGCCAGCGGCTGGGCTGAAGAGCCAGCGCCAACCAGCCATACCAGCTCCAGCCAGCCAAACCAGAACGACGGCTCCTGTCTCTGGCGAACGAACGAGTCGTGGATTAATCCAGCCGTAGTGCTGGCGCTGGCAGCCGAACGGCTGGGCTGATCAGCCCAGCCGTTGTAGTATCAGCCCAGCAAGCCGAACAGGGCGTGTGACGCTAGTGGCGCGCGTAGGTAGGCTTTGCCGGAGAAGAACGTGGCCGGTTTCCGGGACTCCTGATTTGATTGATTACTCCTGTGCCCCGTTTCTTAATTAGTAAGTAATTTGCTTTCAGCTTTCCTTTTGCATTCTCACTCCATTTTTTTTAAGGATCTAGTGGACGTTCTCGGCCCCATGTGTCTTCAGTTAGGCGTGCATCCCTCTGTGCAGGTTTATTTTAGTCTGAACCAAAGCGCTCCATCATGAAAAGAACACACTGAAATGCATCAGTCACCAGAGCACTTCCAGAAAACTGTACTACTATCACTTTTACATGATCAGGAAGAAGGCGTTTTGCGGGCCAGATTTGGGTTGGGGCCATACGCACACTGTAGTCTCTGCTGACCCTGAAGTCAAGCCGTCAAAGGCTGTCGATCGGCATGCATGCTTTGGAAGTGAAAGCTGTGCTTGCCATACGCGCCTGCACGCTTGCTTCCATGCTCGCAGTTGCCTCGTGCAAGCCTGCACCACACGACACACACAACTAGCCAAGACGATCCTTGCCTTGTTAGCTCCATATGGCACGGGCTGGCCTTCCATATGTGCACGCACAGATGGACATTTCGCTTGATTCCGGAACAGTCTATACGAAGTACTAGTACGTATGAATAAGAGTATAAATCCCTTAGAAAATCATACTGGTTCTGGTTGAAACAGTAGTTGCTGGCGACGGTGTCTAGCAGAGTATCATGTGCTCGACGTTCGTGCGGTGAACGGAAACATGCCTGGCAGAGTCAACACGGCAGCCTTGCTCTTTGCCCACCGAATTAGCCGGCCAGTGCATGTACAACTCTAATAAATGAGTGGACTCTTGAGCTGATGTGGCAGTGTATTTTTACAAATAATCCCTTTAACCCTTGAAGAGACGGCTAGATGGGCTCTTGACGAAGAGACGGTCTCTATTACGTGTTCCGATGTAAGAGACAACTCCGAGCACCGTTGTACAAGTGAAGAGACGACTTATGTCATATAATCATTAATAATATGTATTTATTAAAAGACAACAAGTAGAGTCTCTCCTTTGTATGACTAGAGTTGTTTTATGTCTCTTTGCTTGATACATGTGCCCAAGAGATCACAATAGACTCTCCTTTGTACATGCCCTAATGGGGTTAATTAACTAAACAGATCACCGTACGTGCAACATGGAGTCACGGGCCAGCTACTAGTAGTACGTGCAATATGGTTAGGAGCTCTTTTTTGGCGCCACTCTAGTCTAGTCTACTCTACTCTACTCTACGCATGGCCCCGATCATTAGACTACCCGCACCGGCATCGGTACCCCATTTTTTTTTTCTGCACCGGGCGTGGAGACAGGGGAGGAGAAGGCCGGGGGAGGGATCGGGAGAAATGGATAGGGAGAGAAAGAGAAAAGGGAGAGAAAAGAAGAGAAAAGGGAAGGGAAAAATAAAAAAGAAAAAAAAGATAAGGGAAAAAGGAAAAAAATGTTTAATTTAAAAATGATTGCTGAACTGTTGTTAAAAATAAGAATATAAATAGAAGAAGAGATAAAAGAATATGGTAGTTGGAGATGGTTGAATAAAATATTAGGTAGTTAATATAAAGGATGAATATAGAGTATGAACAGGTGCAACGAAACTGTACTTAGAGGAGAGAATCTTACTCGACTAGGACAGAATATTCTCTTTAGAGGATGGAAATAGAGTACCACGAGTGCATATAAAGGATGAATATAGAGTATGAACAGATGCAGCTAAATCGTACTTAGAGGAGAGAATCTTACTCGACTAGGACAGAATATTCTCTTTAGAGGATGAAAATAGAAGTACCACGATTGCAGATAGTCTTAACAAGCTCGCTCACGTCGCAAGCCCGGTAAAACCAAATCGAAACGCGGCGCCGTGGGACACGGCATCCAACACGTAGTACCTGCAGTCAGTAGTACTCGACACCACACACCAATACAGGTGCGTGCTGCGACGGTACACGGCGACCGACCTCACCTGCCCGCGGCCAACACCATCGCCATTATTACAGCACAGCTACGGCCGGACGACGTGCACGAGCGGCGCCCGTGTGCTACGGCGCCGGAACCGTTCGAGAACATGATTGAAGCATCGCTGTATATCCCGCGCATTGGTCAATGGCGGTAATTAATCGACCCCCATGTGGCCTCTTAACAACGACAGCTCCGAAACGTATATAGATGCTCATGCAATGCCCTAGTTGTAGGACGGTCATGTGCTCATGTTCAGTGGTACTAGTAGAGATCAACATAGGCTACTTCCTGTAAGGATTACTCTAATTAACCCGAGGGACGAGTCAATTAACAATGGCACGCACACGTGGGCTCCATTCCCTTGGTGCAGCAGCCTCCAGCAGCAATGATGTGCTAATTCGAGCGCTCTGTTGCCTTTTCCCCTGTGACCTTCTGCTGCTGCTGCACCGGCGCCGAAAAGCAGTGTCATCTAGCGTGCGCAAGCCCTTGGTTCAGATGGACTCGGGCGCCTGCCTGACTTTTTGTCGTTAGTCGTTGCACAAGTGTGTGTGGGGTCGTTTATTAGTTACTACCTCTGTCCAGAAATTTTCTCGTAAGCATTTGTTGACTTTCGGTGATCGACTTTATTATTCAGTCTTATTCAAAATTTTTTGTTTAAGTATTATTTATTTTTTATAATTTATTTTATCATTAGCTATATCTTAAGTATCAATTAGCAACTTTTATTTTTGTGTAAATATTTTAAATAAGACGAATAATCAAACATCTCAATTAAAAGTCAACAACTCCTTATATTCTTGGACCAAGGAAGTACAGTAGTACACGTGAGTAAAGCCTAGGCGTGCACTCGTTGCATGAATTTTTTAAGTACCAGAGAGTACTACCTTTGCAAGCTGTTGCAGCCGTTGATGCCTTCTTCATTGCAAACATTGTTAATACTACTGAGCTCTCTCGATCAAAGCTTAGTGCAGAACATGCAACGAAAAGAAAACATTGCGTCTATGAATTACGCATGGGTAACTTGTTCTAGGAATCATGCGCTCGAGATCTTCCAAATGATCGACGTAGAGCATTTTTTAATAAAATAACCAAATTCATTGGGGCAGACGGTTAGACGATGATTGTTGTGGAGATAGGAATGATACATTTATTTGTTTGTGCATGATGGCAAATTTGGTAAATCATGATGATTAAGACTGGAAAACAAAAGTGGTTGGACAACTAATGATGATGGCATTGTGATTTACTCGATGCAGGTTCTACGCCGCGGAGGTGGTGGCCGCGCTGGAGTACGTCCACATGATCGACATCGTGTACCGGGACCTAAAGCCGGAGAACGTCCTGGTCCGCGCCGACGGCCACATCATGCTCACCGACTTCGACCTCTCCCTCAAGTGCGACCCCACCGTGGTCCCCACCCCAGCCCACGTCATCTCCGACCCGGTCGCCCTCGCAGGCGGCCGCTCGTCCACCTCATGCACCATCTCATCCTGCATCGTTCCCACGGTCTCCTGCTTCCAACTTTTCCCCGGCCGCGGTCGCCGGCGCCGGCGCCGCTGGCTTAAAAAGAAGACTACTTCGAAGAATGGTGGTGGCCTTCCGTCTGGAGGTGGTGGTGGTGGCCTGGAGCTGGAGTTCGTGGCCGAGCCCGTTGAGCTGCGGTCGATGTCGTTCGTGGGCACGCACGAGTACCTCGCGCCGGAGATCGTCTCCGGCGAGGGCCACGGCAGCTGTGTCGACTGGTGGACGCTGGGCATCTTCATCTACGAGCTGCTGTACGGCGCCACGCCGTTCAAGGGCTACGACAACGAGACGACGCTGGCCAACATCGTCGCCCGCGCGCTCGAGTTCCCCAAGGACCCCGCCGCCGTCTCGTCGGCGGCCAGGGATTTGATCACCGCGCTGCTCGCCAAGGACCCTGCCCGCCGGCTCGGCGCCACCGTCGGCGCCGCGGCCATCAAGCGCCACCCCTTCTTCAACGGCGTCAACTGGGCGCTGCTCCGGTGCGCCGCGCCGCCGTACGTGCCCCCGCCGTTCGCCCTGGCCGCCGATGGCAAATGTGGCTCCGGATCGTGCGGCAGCAACAACGCCGACGATGATGACGTGTCCGACGATGACAGCTGTCCCGGTTCGCCCGTGGAGTACTACTAGCTATACTACTAGTTGACAAGGTGAGAAGCGTCCACAGACCCACGTGCGGTGCGGAACGGAGCTCGCCGGGACCGGGATCTTGTTCGTGTCCGGCGCGGCGCACGTGGTTGGGGGAACGGACCACGGCGCACGAGGCGGTCGATGAAGGCGCGGGAGCACGGCACTCTGGCGCCGCGCTGTCGCCGCAAATCGTTGCCGGCCGGCTGCGTGTCTCCGAGGGGCCTCGGTCCATGTATGACAAGCGACATGGGGCGCGCACCGCATCAAATCAATAACCTAATGGTGTGTTCTTTTTGCACCGTGCCTGATTAAACTAGCTGCAAGTCTCGGTTGCTAGTGTTGGCAATCGTATAGCATCGGTGTAGCGTAGAGCTCTGTGTCGGCCCTGTTTGGAACGCTGGAATTTTCTGTACTAGTGTGGAGGCGTCTCTATGGAGGTGGAATCTTGTGTTCCAGGCAGGGCCCCATCCAACTGTAAGTTACAACTCTCCTCGCAGGGAAAAAAACTTAGGGTACGTTCGTTTTCTAGTGTCTAAACTTTAGAAGCTGTCACGTAAAAAGAATCTTACTATTTAGGAGTATTAAATAAAGTTTAATTATAAAATAAATTACAGGCCCCTAGACTAATTCACGAGACGAATCTAATGAGGTTAATTAAGTCATGATTAGAAGACGGTTACTGTAGCATCATTTTAGCAAAACCTAAATTAATTAAGCTCATTAGATTTATCTCGAAAATTAGCACCAATCTGTCAAAAGGGTTTTATCATTAAATTGATCGAAATATTTATAAATAGTAAGATTCTCTTTGATGTGACAGTGCTTAAATTTTAGAGGAGGAAACCAACAAACCCTTATTCTTTTCACGGTTGTGAACAGGTTGCTGTGTGCGTGTGTTTCTGGCACGGAATGAGTGGTGGTACGACGTGTGAGAGGCAAATGATACGAAGTGCTGGACTGCCGGCGCAATTCGAGTCTGAAGTGTTGATTGGGTCTGGGTTTCGGGGACACCAGGAAGAGACGATGATGAGAGCGCAATGGGGAATTCTGTGCGCCGCTACTTTCCCACCGCGCTCGTGCAAATGATCACTGATCCACCAGTGGACGCGTACTTGTAGATGCAACGGTAGTACTACTACATGGTACCTGGCCAAGTTTTTCTTCACTCACTTTCGCTCAGGCTATTCAGGCTGTAAGGTGAAAGAGGGAGGTCATGTTCCACGTATGTAAGTATGTCCCATGTTTCAAAAAAGAAAAATAGTAGTAGTATGCCCCAGAGAAGTAAAGATGCTGGTGCACAGAGGAAAAGTCGTAGATACTGCTGGCTGGTGAAAAGCCAAAGCCAGTGGCCATAAAGTTGTAAAGGATTCACAGCCTCAAGTTACAATGATCATCCTACGCGGCGTGAATCAGACACAACTGTTTGATGGAAATGAAAGTGTCATAGCACAAAGCAGATACTACTTCGACCGATAAGATGGATGCAAACAACAGCATCACAAAGCGATGTTCAGTCATACTAACACTCCAAAATAAAGGCCGTTAACTGTGAAAGATTCATAGCATAACTGAATGGACCTAGTCCAGAAACTCCAATCTGCTCTGCTCTAAAAAGAAATCCAGTCTGCTCGTTTGAAGGCCGGTCCTGGGCAGATGATCTCACTGGAACTAAAGTTTTCATGAACGTTGACCCTGAGTTCGAAATGATGATCTGATGACTGCGGAAAAAGGCACTTGCCACTACAGGAAATCAGCAAAGGAATCTCATTTGATCGCTCAGAGCAAAACGGCACCATGATCTGTCTGTACATTTGGGTACTCCAGGAGCAAAATAAAATGCTAACTAAGAAAAACCGATCTGTTAGACATTCAGCAATTAGAGGCCCACCGAGCCAGGTGCCCAGAATCTCGTCGGTTGAACCCATTGAGCCAGTTGGGATGGCTTACGAAACGAAACACCTTCCGTTTCTGCAGCCATGACATGCCGTAATGCCATTCTTCGGGTCAGCGCATCATTAAATTTGTTGGGAAAAGTCGAGTCCAGAGCAGCTCTATATGAATGCAACGACACCTGAAAAGTTCAGTCCAAACGCTACACCGGTGTTCGTCAGTTCTGCTGGACGTCGCCGACCCCGCGCCATCCACCAGGACGTACGCGAGTTTGCCATTGCATTTTCGACGTAGGCTCGGATCAAGCCGCCGTGCCCGGCGGATCGGACCGCAGGCGCGCATCCGCCAATGGTATTTGCACCGGGCGTCAAAAGTTTTTTTGTTACAAAACAGGGCTGTCCTGGAATTTCATTACTTTAGGGTAACGAAATTACATATCGTTCCATAAGTAGTTGTTAACACTAGTTTCGACTGACTACCAGGTTCGAATTAGACTAACAGACGATTACAACTAAAGGTTTCCTATTACAACACGTTACAATGTGCCAGGTTGAGGCGCTGGAACGCCAAGCGCCAGCGGTGGCTTCTCGCGAACCCGGGGCTCCTGTTCTGGGACGCGCGTCTGCGCGTGGCAATTGGCAACAAGCGGGTTATGATCATCACCGACTCGCCGGAGGCAGGACCTTGCGACAGAGCCAAAGATGTTCACGATATGGCGCTCTTTGAAACGGATATCACCGAGGATTGTCGTTCACCTGTTTTCATCTCTGAACTTTGCCCAACAATAGCGATTCCAACAAGTACGGTGGTTTTTTTCTCTCGAATACAACAAGTCAACAAGTACGGTGGTCATGGCGAAACACCACAGTACCCAGAGTTCACCAGCTGTAACCCGTGCAAGAGCCTACATTGTACTCCCTGTGTTCTGAAATTGATGTTGTCGTTGACTTTCTTTACTTATCTTTGACTATTTATCTTATTAAAAATTGAAACTTTATCATATTTTTGTTATGATTTGTTTATAAAACATTTGAAACATGGCTAAAAATTTTACACATGTGAATTAATATTTTGAATAAGAGAAATGGTCAATTACAACTTTAAAAGTCGACGGCGACATCAATTTTGAAATGGAGTACTGGTATTTATCAAAACATTGTGATATTCCCATCCATTCGAAAATATCCCTTGGTATGTGTATAAAAAAATTATATTATGCATAGGATATTATGAAGTTGTATAGTGTTAAAATGTAAAATAACTTTTTATATAACAAACCGAGCATATCAAATACTGGCAGCAACCATCCCAATTACTGATTTTAGGGGTCTATGTGTGTGTATTTGATGTTGTTCCCTAATCCTTAAAAACATCAAATATAATCAGCAATAGAGAATGTCCTATTTGAACCGATGAAATACTTCACATATAACTGAAATTGTATAAGTATGCAACAATCATGTGTCTTGGTCTCTTCTATTAAAAACTAAAGGCCCATCTGATCCAAGATTTAGAAACCATTATTTTTTTTAAAAAAAATATGTAGATCATGTGAACTTGTGAAGTACATATATACAAGTGTACCACTTTTGTTACCCAGTATTCTACATAAATTTATTTTGTTAAAATTATGAGTTGAATTTAGTACCAAATGCACTATATTACAACATCACTCAAATTACAATATGAGTAAATTAATGATTATAAAGTTACTATTTTAAATGAATTATATGTTGCACTCTAGAGATCAATGTCTTTTGAATTAGTTGCTGTAACAAAATATTAAAGGAGAACTATTTGAGTAGGCATTGCTACCATAGAACTCATGATAACGAGACTTTAAAATAAAATAAATACTTACATGAACACAACAAAGTCCGACTAACTCCTACTTAGCCGCTCTAATTGATCTCAGAAAGTGTTACCTGTACCCTAGCGTGACAAGTAAATGCTTATATATATCAGAGAGTATAATGAACTTAATTAACAATACAATTAATAATTCTGTGTTGTTTTAATACAAAATGACTAAATAACATGGTTTATGTTTCTTTCTATAAAACTTAATAGAAGCTATGAAATTTTTGAAAAGAAAACACACCAACATAATGATATTTTTTGAATGAAAACCCCTATTAATTTAATTTAAAGAAAGTTTATGATGCTTTCTTGGAGATGCTCTAGGGGCCTACGACCTTCGAATGTGGCATCTACCTTGAGTGCCACCTCCTCGGCTCCCCGCAGGTTATCTGATGGTTTGGTGAATGGCCTTAAGGCCAAGTTCACCATCAATGCCAGTAGGCGTGGACATCGAGTCAGCTCGGCTCGTTCGGGCAAGCTCGTGAAAAGACTCGGCTAGCTTGGCTCAGCTCAAATTTTGAAAGAGCTAAAAGGTTGGCTCGACTCAGCTCATTTAAGCTCGTGAGCTCAGGTAGCAATTAACACATTACAAGAAGATAGTGTTAATGTTCATAAAAATGATTAAAAATAAAACATGTTTAACGTCACAAGATACATCTAAATTGGCACTTAGATACAGTATGCTTGAACTTATTAATGAACCATAAAAAGTTATCAATGACATCTTAAGACTAATTAAAAATAAGCTAAATAGATAGAACATCTAGCTTTTTCCTTTGTTAATTGCCACCAAACACAATCCTGGTGCAAAAGACAAGTCGCTTCATATCACACCTACAAAAAGTATTTGTCCAGCCCCGTGCCGAACCCGTGCAGGTAGAAACCTTTGTCAGTACGACGAACTACAGCCGCGGCCATACAGGGTGACGTGCTGGAAAGCCAACCGTGGCTGCACCTGAAACAAGGTTGCCGACTTGCAATGCACATGATCAGAAGCGGATCCTTTCCTGTTCGTCATTGTCATTGGCAAGCACTATCTACTCCAGGCCACACACAAAGGGGGTGTTCGTTTTATGGAGCTAAAGAGGCTAAAGGGGCTAAAGGGCTAAAATTTAGCCTCAAGTAAACAAACATGTGGGCTAAAAGGAGCTAAAGTTTAGCCCTTGAGGCTAAAAGGTGGGGCAAAAGAGGGGCTAAACTTTAGCCCCAAAAGAGACACTAAACTTTTGGCTCAAAACTTTAGCATGCTAAAGGAAACGAACAGCAACACACACAGAAAAAATTAGGGGCCATTGCATAACAACTATCATTTTACAGTCCAATTGCGTTTTCACCATCGTTTTTCAGATTTTGCAATTTTACCATCACTTTTTGAATCTGAACAACCAAAGTACCCCAAGTTCGTGAAATGCTCTAACGGTGTTAACTTTCATGGTTAAAGATAAAAAATATCCTTTTGCAACTTTACCACAGTTTTGATATGATTCTACCACAATTTTCATATGAAACATGAGAAAATTTTCGAATTTTCAAAATCTTGACAGATAATATTTGTAATAAAAGTTCATTCTGAACATAAAATTGTGGGCATAATTTCAGCAGCATTTTTGTTGTTTTTTCACACATTTTAAACTACATATATCATAATTCGTTAATTTGTTTTTCATAATTCGTATGGGAGAGAGACCGAGTCATTTTTACTCCGCACCGGTTTTTTCTTTTTCTTAATTCGTTTATTTGGGTCTGGCTGACGGCGTTACAAATTGATGGTAAACGGTATGTTCGGGTTGAAAAAGTGATGGTTATTTTATAAAATCTCAAAATTGATGGTCATTCTACAATTAGACTTCAGAATTATGGTCAAAACGCCATTGTCCCAAAAAATTACAACGGTTCGACATAGCAAGATGGTGCACTACATATGGTGCGCTACAGCGCGGAGGTGTGGATCCCTAGCTGGTCCAATAAGCCCCCGTTCCAAGGTTGAGCGGCTCTGGTGAGTGGACAGCGATGCAGTCATCACCGGCATGGGCTTCGAGCTTAGTGCAGCTCGGGCTCTAACGAGCAACCTAGTCGTCGCCCCACGGCCACCGCGATCACCTCTTCAATAAGCTGCGCTCATGGATCGTGACCGCGTTACTTCTCCGCAACTTTTAAGGGCCACTAGCAGCTGCTCGACGCATGGATCAGGGTCACCACGAGGCCGAGAGGCCAGGAAGCTGCTGACGGCGTGCCGCCCTGAAAACTGCTGCTCACAGCTCACTGGGGACTGGTGTTCATTCACCTGCTGCTCACAGCTCACTGAGGACTGGTGGATGGACACGCTGCACATCAGGAACACGAGCACTACCTCCCCGCACCGGTCTTTGGGCTGTGGGCTGGTGGAAAGAGTATCATCAGGTCATGGCCAAGAACCACCAGGAGGTTCGGCGATGGGATGTCTGGGCAAACTGTTTGAGGCTAAGGAAAAGGATGCAGACAAGAATGGTCTTCTAGAGCAGTGTCCTGACAAAATGTAGAAAAAAACTGAGTATTGAGCAGCTCAATATCT